>JACDJE010000205.1:4471455-4500976 GCA_016647715.1 Pavo muticus | reverse complement strand
CCCTTCCCCATCACCTTAATTAGTAATAGTGTTCGTCCTCCACTTCCCCATCTCCCTAATTAGGATTTGTAATAAACCTGGTTGGACCAACATTTGAACCGTTGCTTCTTAATCTCACGTCGGGTATACATACATTAAAAGAACCTCATCTCCCTCCTATAAATTGGAGCGAGACAGGAACGCTAGGCCTACTTGAATTTACTATAATACCACACAGATTAGGTAGATATAACTGTGGGATGGACGATGCATGCAGGATAGCCATTTTGTAGAAATGTCCTGGTAACTGACCTCGAGCGTTGTTTCACCCTAATCTAACTGCAGGCATCTGCAAATCTGGTCACCCCTCCCTCCCTTCACAGGTGGAACATGACAACAACAACCCACAAAAGCCTTTGTACCACAAGCCCTGATTCTCACAGGGACCTGTTACCTCCCTATCAGCTCCTGGAGGGATAACAAGGAGGACTGGCTATAGCTGGAAAGGTGCTGGCAGATGGGGAGTTGCAGCAGAGCCTCTTTGTCTCCATGCCAGACACAGATTGAATTAGTTCCAGTCAACCCATTGCAGGAGACAAGTGCCCAACAGCTCCCCTGGTGCTCTCTCTGAGAAAACATATTTAATGAAGGTAAAAATGCAGCACAGGACAAGAAGAGCTTCCACCATTATACCAGTAATAAAAGAGTAGACTAGAAAAATGTAGGAGGGTTGCTGCGTGGGGCAGCTGATACAGTGACTGCAGGCAAAAATAAGGCTGAGGTTTTCAGTTTCTTCTTTGCCTCACATTTCTTTTGCAAGGTTTCTGAGGATTCTCTGATTACTGAAAAGGTTCAAGAATGAAAACCAACAATGGATGTAAAATGACTCAGGGATTAATGGAGAAATGTGACCCTTACAAGCTCATCTTATCTGATGGACTGCATCCAAAGATCATGAATGTTCTCTGTCATTTTTGAAAGGTCTTAGCAGACAAAATCTCTGACAAATTGAAAAAGGAAAAGATGTTGCACTTGTTTTCAAAGATGGATGATCTGGTGAACCACAGATCTCTCAGTGTCATTTTTGATCCTGCAAAAAAAAAACATGCAGTGATTCTTCCTGGAGCATATTTTTGACCATCTAGGGCAGAAGGGAACTGGAAACTGTCAGCGTGGATTGACTATGGGTAAATCATATCTGATGAACTTGATTGCATGATAAAATGGCTAGATGTGTGTACAAGGAGAGAGCAGTTAATGTTATTATTTCAACTTCAGCGAGGTGTTCAATGCTGTCTTCCACAACATTCTGATATGCAAGTTGGGGCGATTAGAGTTTGGATGAATGGAAAACTAAGCGATTAAATAGCTGGTCAGATGCTGGAGCTCTCAAGCTCATTGTTGGTGGGTTGCACTCTACTTCGAGGCTGGTAACAAAGGAAGTACTGCAGGACTGTCTCCATGGACCTTTCCTCTCTGATGGCTTCTTCAGTTACCCCTGAGAAGCAATGGGGTCCTTGTTTCCCCTTCCAGCCAGCACTTGTTAAACCTCACCTGCAATGCTATGTCCAGTTTTCCAGCACTCCAATTCAAAAAATAGATTGACAATCTCAAGAAAGTTTGGTGGAGGGCCCCCAAAGACAGTCAAAGCTTGAGTACTTGCCCTGTGAGGAAAGGCTGAGGGACCAAGGCTGACTCATTCTGGAGAAGTAATGAACTCAAGGGCACCTAACAGCAGCCTCTCGCTGTCTGCAGTGAAGTCATTGGTAAGATGAAGCCAACATTTTGCATTGCAAGGAAACATGAGACAAGAAACATAAATGTGAAATGAAGATGTCCATAGTGGATGTGAGGAAGAACTTTTTCCTCAAGAGTACAGTTGAGCAATGGAGCAAGTTGCTCAGAGAGTCTCTGCATCCTCTGTCAATGGAGATTTTCAAGATCCGACTGGATAATGTTCTGAACAACCTGGCCTGACTATAGAGCTGACGCTCCTGTGAGGAGGTTGGACTGGAAACCTGAGATCCCTTCCATCCTGAATTACTCTATGACCCTATCGGCCTAAATGCAGGACAACATACTCAGCAAGGTAATAAGATCAAATGGTATACTAAGAAAACAGATAGAAAGACTACCAACTTTCTATACAGCTGAATTAATCTTTTTGAGAGATTTATGTTTCTGGGAATACAAATATTCTGTCTCAGCAATCATGGTGGAATGTGAATAATGAGATTATACAGGGATGTAACCAAGAACTCCGTGAGATTAATCTGTGGCTCTGTCCTGAGAGCAAAAGAACTTAAGATTCCTATATTGCACATACAACATTAGCTATATTTTTTCTTCAAGACATGTTTAGAACAGCTTTTTAGAGAGGAATGCATTCCATTAACAAAACATGAAAATGGTGATCGAGTGATAACTGTGTACATTGATGTGACTGTAATACATAGACAGTAGATCTCAGCTGAAACAGCATTTTGAGATCTAGATGAATGTTTATTCTTTTAAGAAACTGTCAGAACTGCAATTTACAGCAAAATGAGTGGTTACGACGATTGTTGAATTGCAAGTTCAGACATTTATACTGTAAAGACATTGGTGTAAATAGCAATTTCCTCCAGTTTGCTTTCTGTTAGCATTGGAACTTCCTCTACCTGTGAAAATAATCTGCTGACATTTACAAGAATCTTGTAATGTAAGCAGTTTGGCCATTTAGGAGGCAGGAAATTACAGCAGCAAGCTTGTCCTAAAAGGAAAGTATGCACTGCTATGCTCTTGCAGGGGTTTTCTACTAAGACTTTTCCATTCAAATCTAATGCATAATTAATTGCAGCATGTGATAAACCTTCCCAGATTTAAGATAAAGTCTGTAATACTGAACAATAAACCAAACTTACTGGACCTGCAGAAGTCTTTTTAAAATGCTTGTTTCACAGAAATTTAATTAGATTGATTAGGATTACTGAGCTGTGCATATGAGAATCCCCTAAAGGCTTTTCCTTCTCAAGAGAGGTTTCTACAATAATTAAACTGTAGCAGGACACTCAATTGGAACTTTTAATGGTCACCCCTGCCAACTAACGAGGGAGAGAAGAAAGCAGAAGATACAGCTTCCGAAAGCAACGCAAGCAGAAAAACACATTCTTTAAAATGAAGAGATGACCCAGGAAAAGATAAAAGAACAGTGATTATTTAAGTATTGAAAAGGTGGTTGAAATCTCCCATAGCAGGTAAGTAAACTCTGCATATATTAATTGGCCAGACTCTCCTTCCTTGAAAACTTAACTTGATTTTACTAATATGTCACAAGCAAACAAACAAGCAAACAAACAAAAAAGCATTAAACCTTTACCCAGTATATCTATGAATTTAACTAGTGATTAAAAATCACATAAAATCATATTAAGATCCAGAGATCTTCAACTTGATTAAAAATATTTCTGGGATGTCTCAAGCCATCCATAAACCACTGATCTTTGAAATGATTTCTGTCTTAGAAATATTTACAGAGATAACTCATATTAATTCAGCTTTCAATTATGCTCAGGTCTATGGGATTCTGAGACTACATTATTCTCTGCAGAGAGTGTGAGAAATTAAGTTTTCATTAAGACTTTGTCTGAGTAATCTTTTCTAAAGGTAATTTACTTGTACATGTATTTGTTTAGGCAGTCATTAAAATTAGGTGGCTATCAGATTATTAATACACTTCTTCATTATGGGCCAATATCAGAATTAATGTGTGGTTTAGGTAGTAGGACTTTCCATTTTCCCAAGGACATCTTTTAAAATCAGTGTCCAGAAGGTGAAAACCTGGCCCCATTTAATGTATTAACAAAAATTGTGAGGTGTTTTGACTATCTAAATTAACAGTTCCTAAATTAGAAAGGTTAATCATAACACTGGGATTTTTTGGTTATGATGTATTGACTGGGAAAAAAAAAAAAAAAAAAAAGACAATACTCAACCATGCTTGGCATTCAGTATTATATCCTTAATCTATACATTTTTCTTGGCCTCATGGATACCATGCTTTTCTGTAAGCATACATTAACACTGTACACATTCTCTCTTATTATTCTAAATTTATCTTTGTGTAAGAAAAGATGATTATAATTGGATTAATATTGATAGCATGGAATAAAACTACTAAAAGAATAAGAATGATCTTTCTAATTTAGTCAACAGCCTAAAGCAGTAGGAGTAGATTGCAGTATTTTCAGTGTCATGCATCCTACTTCAAGGCATGTCAATAGCATACATCTCCTTTAATGCGTGGTTATGAATATATCCCCCTTTATCCTTTCCATTTCAGGCTTCTTTCAACAGTAGCTAAAATCAGCCATATTTTCATGTTCTTGATTCTGGGTGAGGAGAAAACCAGGACATCACATCTTTTCACCACAGGTCAGTTGTTTTGTGGCATTGGTTATACTAGTTCCCAAATCTAAGCATAAAATGATTGCATTGAACTGTCTACAAAGCATGTAACAGATTTTATTTATTTATTTTTTCCCTAGTGGGGTGTCATTCTGATGTAGCAGAAGGCTCATCAATGTAGCAGTATGTTCTTGCAAACCTAAAGTAATTATACAAGAAAATTATTTGTTGTCTTCTTTTCCATCCGTCTTGGACAGAAAAGCAAGTTATGAAATTCCTTTGCAATTTGTTTCAGTATTAATAAATCATTTCAAGAGCCATGTTAAAAGGTAAATCATCAGGTGTATTGAACTTAAAGAATACATATTCAATTTTGTGCACTTCATAGCATAAGGACAACTAATAATGAAATGAAAGTGTATTCATTGTATCAGGTTTTATTTATTTATTTATGTTAGCAAATTCCAAACAGCGGGAGCCAAGTGTTTCATGGTGGTCTAGGCAGGCAAACTTTGCCATGGTCTTAAATTTGCTGGTAGGGCTGGAAAGTTTATTAAAGCCTTAAGTTAACAAATCTCATAGTGGTTCAGAAAGGATAAGTGAAACAAAACTTTGCAAGATTCTCTGGCTCTGGAGGCATTGTGTTTGGAGACCAGTCCAGTATTTAATTAGGCCTGAATCTAGTTTAGCTGTACTAGCTACCTTTCATAGAGCTGTTTTTCTTCCTCTTCTGTTATCTCAAGGAAGATAGAGTGTATTACCAGCTTACTGAAATCAAACTGCTGTTGTTCTGACAAACTTAGATAATGCTATCAGGATGCAGTAACCTGATCATGTATGTACTTTGGTTTGGCCTACCCTGCATTGACTATGTGCATGTAGAAGGTGATGATGATCAGTATGCAGACAGCATACTATGAAGAACACAGTAAACAGTAGCCCACTTCCCAGTACCACCTGCACACAACAGCGAAAGAAAATTCATCTTTTAGGATTCCATCCTTGCCAAAGAAGATTCATTACTGGATGTCTATGAGTCTTTTATTATGAGAAAAAGACTGAATTAGCTGTTTCCTAATAATTTAATCTAGTAATTATTTTTTTTTTAGATTTCTTTAAATCAAATCTTCTCTATCATGTATTTTTATTAACCACTGACCAACACCTGGTCAGTTTAGCTGACACAACCAGCTGGGCACTAATCACTAATATGAGCCAGTATACTGCTTCTAAGTTATTACAGTTTGCCATACTCATATACAATACATTCACATTAACAGATATTTCTGGTACCCTTACAATTGTCTTTGTGATTGTCTCCATCCTATCAAACAGCAGCTCTTGATGTAACACCATAGTGATTATATGTACCAGCCTGTTTTAGTCTAATGCTTTAAAAGCCATTTTTTTCACCTTTCCTCATGCTACCTTTTAATTATACTCAGAGGAAAACTTCTCCATCTTTCCAAAATGTACAATGTACCACCTCATATCCTCACTGCCTTTTCGAAGGAGCAACACAGCACCTTTTTAGCAAGGGGAAAAAAAAAAAAAGGGGGAAGTGGGAGAAGCAAAAAATAATAAATAAATAAATAAATAAATAAATAAAACCCAGCATGCAGCACTTAGTTATTTGAACACCTAAACTCCTGACATCCACAAGATCCCATGGCAATGAGTTACAAATTTAATTAAACAAAAATCCCTAGTATTTGCTCTGGGCCTGTAATCTAACTTTACTTGATGTCTCTGATTCTTTTATTATGAGAAGGAGAGTGAAGTAGTTATTCCTAATGACTTTCACTAAGCTAGTCTAGATTTTTAGATGTCTCATATCTTCTCTAAGTCATATCTTCTCTATCCTAAACAGAAATTATTCAGTGTCTTTTTATCCATGTTGTCCTTCTCTGTACTTTGAGAGGGGGGACAAAAAAAGGAAGGAGATCATAACTGCATTCATATTCAAAGTATGAAGGCACCAATTAAACACAGATAAAAGGGAAATAATTGCAATCATTGATGATTAGGTAGACACTGTGAGAAGAAAATTTACATAGGGGATAAGTGTTAAAGAACATTTATGTTGTGCAATGTCCAAATATTAAATGGCCTATTTTTAATGCAAGAAAAATCTTACACAGAAAAAGTTGGAAATTTTGGACTTAAGAAAGTAATTGCATTGTTTTTTTAATTAATTTTTTTCCTGTTTTTTAAGACATTATTTCTAATTTTATTTATCTAAATGGTTTCTTACCTGCTGCTTGGCTTTTTTTTTTTCTTCTTTTTTTATCTCTTTGCAAGCTGAAGAAAATTAAAAAATAAGAAAATATAATAGAAATCCTACACATTAACTAATAATGTCTCAGAATTCATATTTATTTTTATGGTAGGTTATAGTAACATTTGGATGTTATCAAAAAGTTGGCCTTAGGGATTTTCTTTTTCTCCCTCAGGCTATATTTGAGATGAATGATATGATTAAATACTTGCTTGTATTCCTGACCAACATTCAATTTTTTTGAATCAGAGCACAGTCAGGTGCTATAAACTATAACCATGATCTTGGCAATGTGTGATTTGTTATTCTAAGGGGCTGAGCGCCAAATTTTTTCACTCAATTGTTCTGCACCAACATGATTTTCAATAGAACTCAGCATATCATTACTTCCACTGTAATACTTATGGCCAAACTTAGAAAAAAGCCCCACAGCTACTGCAGTGAGGCCTTTCAAAAATCTGGCAAACAATAACATCCTGAAGAGCTGAAAATTGCAGTTGATGACTTTGCAGTTGTTCTATTTTACACTTCATTGTTTGCAATGAAATGAAAAATGTAATTTTCTCCTACATTCTCCTTTTGTTTAGCAAAATAGGCACTTCTCTTATTCACCCTCTGTTTTGAAAAGGAAGTGGTGAGTAGCAGCATATGTATATGCATATTAACAAGATCATCAACTATATAACTGCTCAGCCCACAAATTCAGTTATAATAAATTTTAAGTATGTTTTTTATTGAGCTGTTACTACTTTATAATTTACAAATAATTAAAAAGACTATTCTACTTTTCCAGAGGAACAGTAGAAGCACTAAAATAATGGAAGCTGCTGGCATCAAGACCATCTCAGTGAAAACTTTGGACAGGTAAAGGAAAGGTGTCAAGCAAATCATTTTTTGATGAAACATATTTCAGAAATTATCACTTAAGATCTTATCAGATGCGAGATTGCGAGATTTTTGTTTTAAGATCCTTAACTTTTTAAAATTTTTGTTTTTTTTTACTTAGAATATATGCAGTTTTGCTAGCTCTCCAACTGTCTCTGCCATCCTTTAAAATGAGTGTCTAAATTCAACTGAGGCTGGTAAATATCATAGTTTGGTACAGATCTCAAAGACATGATTGAGAGACATTTCCCACAGAGGTGGCAAGACTGCAAAGAGTAATTAAATTAACTGTAAATGTTTGCATCATGGACTTACTCTTGCAGATTACCTTATATCATGATCAAAAGAGTTCTCTTAGAAAGTATGTAGTGCTGATGTAAGTTCTTTCACTAGCACATTTTTCAGTCTAAAAGTGCTTTCTTGCTACGAATCTCAATTCTCTTTGTGCATGGCAAGTTTATTCAATGATTAATCAGAAAGCTTTATTAAAGAAACATTTTAATATTGTTTAAAATTCTTTTGTAATTTGAAACCACATCCATAACAATTTCCATGTTAAAATGATAAATAAATGCACTCTTTCAGTCTAACCTTTTAACAATTAAAAATGTATGTAGATAATATAGCTCATATTGACTTGCTCATATTTATTCCATGCTAACATCCTGGGGTAAACACTGATAGACACTCATACTTCCCTATTCATACTACAGAAAGAAAGAGCTGTTGGTACTTGGATATGTGGTAGTAAACTAATTATATAATCCAGACTCAGTTCTATTTTGGATATTTCTCATGAGACCTTCTGACTTTGTGAGATCTCCATCTGTTAAATGGGTTCTTTTTCAGTGTTCCAGATAAGAGGAGGATAAATTCATCCTTACAGGACAATTATGCCCCACAGATTCTATTATATGAATTCCTCTTTCAGATGGATAATCTTCATGTCAAAGAGGAACCATGCAATTATTGGCAAAATGTCAATATTAATATAACTATTTCATATTTTATATCCATGATGCAGAAAGGTCCAGAAGTAGCATATTGGCAGTATTCAGGAACTGATATTGTTTTGAACAGACTTTAGATCAGATGGAATGCAGTAGTTCCAATGTTACTTTACAGTATCGTGTTCTGTGCTTCGCAAACATCATTTTTAAAGATTCTTTCAACTTCAGTTTCCAGGTAAAGAAAGATTGTAAAACCTATGTAAATACTTAATTATTTAAATAATCGTAACAAAACTGTATTGTATAAAGTTTGAATGAGATTAAAAATAAAATATATGCTTCTATTAGCTATTGTGTTTACAAGCTATTAAATGTAAGTAATGTAGAAAAAAATCCAGAGAGATACCAGAATGTTGTACTGTTCTTATATACGAAGTTATTAAGAACCATAGAATCACCAAGGTTGGAAAAGACCTCCAAGATCATCCAATCCAACCGTCTACCTTTCACCAATATTTCCCACAAAACCATGTCCCTCAGTACAACATCTAAACATTTCTTGAACACCTCCACGTACAATGACTCAACTACCTCCCTGGGCAGCCCATTCCAGCACCTGACCACTCTTTTGGAGAAGTTTTTCCTAACGGCCAACCTGAATCTCCTCTGGAGCAACATATGGCCATTCCCTTTATTCCTAGTGCTAGTTACGCAGAATAAGAGGCTGACCCCCATATCCTCACAACCTCCCTTCAGGTCGTTGTAGAGAGCAATAAGGTCTCCCCGGAGCCTCTTCTTTCCAGATTAAACAATCCCAGCTTCCTCAGCTGCTCCTCATAAGACTTGTGCTCCAGACCCCTCATCAGCTACATTTCCCTTCTTTGGACACTCTCCAGAGCCTCAATGTCTTTCTTGAAGTGAGGGGCCCAAAACTGAGCACAGTATTTAATGGCAACAGAAAAAAAATTGCAAAGTTACAGTAGTAACTTGTAAGTACAGTGCTCTTACATCTACTGGGCATGTTCTTGGTTTGCTGGAAAGCAACCACTGATGTGCTGATTGAGCAATTATTTGTTGGAAGAAAGGAAGATTTACAGAAAATGGAAAGCCATAAAATAAAAAGAGATATGATCTTATTTGTGTCTTGAATTCTTAGCTGCCACTTAAAGCATAAACAAATTAACAGTCAAAAAAGTGGATTTATATATTGTTCAGACATTGCTTCCACATCAGATTCTTTCAGTTTACAAAAATCAACTTACTGTCTTGTACTTCAGCTCTCCAGAGATTTATACGTGTAACATAACCTATATTTCCTGTTTTCAGTAAGAATATTCATAATGCATACGGTTAACGAAGTATGACTGAAAAACGTTAATAGAGTATATATAATGAGGAAATGAAAGCTTAATTACAAACAGAAGCAAGAATTTACATTCCCATTATATACATAGTATTTCTGCTGCATAGATATAAGTTTATTTATTTTCTTTCTTTTCAGTTACAAACAAGATTTTCAATTTAGTAAAAGTAAAAAAATGGAATAAAAAATAAAGTTCACGAAACAATGAAACTAGAATAGCATACAGCTTAACTTCATTTCTCAGGACCATGTTGTGATCTTTACTTCTTTCTGATACCTGTTCACTGAAATTTTAAATTAACTGATGCGTTCATCCTTGATCCTTATAGTACTAATGCGAGTAAAATAAAAAAACAAAAAAAGAGTATCATTTGGAAGACTGAGATTTATTCCTCTTTCATGCACATTTTTTTCTAAATATGGAAAAGTAAATAATTTAGTCCAGTAATTTAGAACTAGTTAATATACACTTCTAGCTGCAATTAAGATAATTGTTTGTTGCTGCTAATTTTAAAAATATGTATTTTTTTTTTTTACTGTTTTCATTAAAAAAGTAAGATATTCCCATTTCTCCCTTTTTACCATTGAACAGCTAGCACTGCAGGCACTAGAGCCCTTTCTTATCTTCATTATTAGCTTTTTCAGCAGACACACAGGGAATATTTGATTGCAAGGTGATTCCCTCCCCCATTTCCCATACTGTAATATCCTAACACTCTCTAAAGCTTTTCACCTGGTTACAGACTATTGAACTTGAAGAGGAAGGGAAATTGCTTAACCCTTCATGTTTTCAACATCAAATATTTTCTTCATTAGGGAAAAAATAAAGACATTGTGAAACATAGCTTACAGTGAGCCACTGTCTCACAGGTTTCTGTGTACCCCTTAGAAATGGGAGCTGTGCTTCCGAATCCCCTCTTCAGTATTTTTTTATACAAAATGAAGCATTCTAGTAGGAAAACCTCGTTGTAGGACACCTTGCTTGTCAGAGTAAAACTAGGGCTCTACCATTCATCCTAATCCTTCCCCCTGTACTTTATTAATAGCAAATTGGAGATTTATTTTTCCTAGTCACAAACAGTTTTCAGATGTCTGATTTATTTCACAAATCCGTTATCTTCTCTGTGACTGTTTTTTAGCTTTCCAATGTGAATGCAGTGCTGTGATCCATCTCGGTCACTGGGGTGACTCATTCTCTCTCATTTTATTGAACATAACAATATACCACAGCCAATTTTATGTACAGCAGGACTCTGGCAGTAAGTATAGAAGAAAATACTTTTGAAGTGTCGTATCTTATCTGAATAGTTATTTTTCTACACAAATAAATGCTGCTGCTAGGACTTAAAAGATGTTTTAGTATCTTTGCTAACAGAGCTATACTCCTACAATTCTTNACAATACTCAACCATGCTTGGCATTCAGTATTATATCCTTAATCTATACATTTTTCTTGGCCTCATGGATACCATGCTTTTCTGTAAGCATACATTAACACTGTACACATTCTCTCTTATTATTCTAAATTTATCTTTGTGTAAGAAAAGATGATTATAATTGGATTAATATTGATAGCATGGAATAAAACTACTAAAAGAATAAGAATGATCTTTCTAATTTAGTCAACAGCCTAAAGCAGTAGGAGTAGATTGCAGTATTTTCAGTGTCATGCATCCTACTTCAAGGCATGTCAATAGCATACATCTCCTTTAATGCGTGGTTATGAATATATCCCCCTTTATCCTTTCCATTTCAGGCTTCTTTCAACAGTAGCTAAAATCAGCCATATTTTCATGTTCTTGATTCTGGGTGAGGAGAAAACCAGGACATCACATCTTTTCACCACAGGTCAGTTGTTTTGTGGCATTGGTTATACTAGTTCCCAAATCTAAGCATAAAATGATTGCATTGAACTGTCTACAAAGCATGTAACAGATTTTATTTATTTATTTTTTCCCTAGTGGGGTGTCATTCTGATGTAGCAGAAGGCTCATCAATGTAGCATTATGTTCTTGCAAACCTAAAGTAATTATACAAGAAAATTATTTGTTGTCTTCTTTTCCATCCGTCTTGGACAGAAAAGCAAGTTATGAAATTCCTTTGCAATTTGTTTCAGTATTAATAAATCATTTCAAGAGCCATGTTAAAAGGTAAATCATCAGGTGTATTGAACTTAAAGAATACATATTCAATTTTGTGCACTTCATAGCATAAGGACAACTAATAATGAAATGAAAGTGTATTCATTGTATCAGGTTTTATTTATTTATTTATGTTAGCAAATTCCAAACAGCGGGAGCCAAGTGTTTCATGGTGGTCTAGGCAGGCAAACTTTGCCATGGTCTTAAATTTGCTGGTAGGGCTGGAAAGTTTATTAAAGCCTTAAGTTAACAAATCTCATAGTGGTTCAGAAAGGATAAGTGAAACAAAACTTTGCAAGATTCTCTGGCTCTGGAGGCATTGTGTTTGGAGACCAGTCCAGTATTTAATTAGGCCTGAATCTAGTTTAGCTGTACTAGCTACCTTTCATAGAGCTGTTTTTCTTCCTCTTCTGTTATCTCAAGGAAGATAGAGTGTATTACCAGCTTACTGAAATCAAACTGCTGTTGTTCTGACAAACTTAGATAATGCTATCAGGATGCAGTAACTTGATCATGTATGTACTTTGGTTTGGCCTACCCTGCATTGACTATGTGCATGTAGAAGGTGATGATGATCAGTATGCAGACAGCATACTATGAAGAACACAGTAAACAGTAGCCCACTTCCCAGTACCACCTGCACACAACAGCGAAAGAAAATTCATCTTTTAGGATTCCATCCTTGCCAAAGAAGATTCATTACTGGATGTCTATGAGTCTTTTATTATGAGAAAAAGACTGAATTAGCTGTTTCCTAATAATTTAATCTAGTAATTATTTTTTTTTTAGATTTCTTTAAATCAAATCTTCTCTATCATGTATTTTTATTAACCACTGACCAACACCTGGTCAGTTTAGCTGACACAACCAGCTGGGCACTAATCACTAATATGAGCCAGTATACTGCTTCTAAGTTATTACAGTTTGCCATACTCATATACAATACATTCACATTAACAGATATTTCTGGTACCCTTACAATTGTCTTTGTGATTGTCTCCATCCTATCAAACAGCAGCTCTTGATGTAACACCATAGTGATTATATGTACCAGCCTGTTTTAGTCTAATGCTTTAAAAGCCATTTTTTTCACCTTTCCTCATGCTACCTTTTAATTATACTCAGAGGAAAACTTCTCCATCTTTCCAAAATGTACAATGTACCACCTCATATCCTCACTGCCTTTTCGAAGGAGCAACACAGCACCTTTTTAGCAAGGGGAAAAAAAAAAAAAGGGGGAAGTGGGAGAAGCAAAAAATAATAAATAAATAAATAAATAAATAAATAAAACCCAGCATGCAGCACTTAGTTATTTGAACACCTAAACTCCTGACATCCACAAGATCCCATGGCAATGAGTTACAAATTTAATTAAACAAAAATCCCTAGTATTTGCTCTGGGCCTGTAATCTAACTTTACTTGATGTCTCTGATTCTTTTATTATGAGAAGGAGAGTGAAGTAGTTATTCCTAATGACTTTCACTAAGCTAGTCTAGATTTTTAGATGTCTCATATCTTCTCTAAGTCATATCTTCTCTATCCTAAACAGAAATTATTCAGTGTCTTTTTATCCATGTTGTCCTTCTCTGTACTTTGAGAGGGGGGACAAAAAAAGGAAGGAGATCATAACTGCATTCATATTCAAAGTATGAAGGCACCAATTAAACACAGATAAAAGGGAAATAATTGCAATCATTGATGATTAGGTAGACACTGTGAGAAGAAAATTTACATAGGGGATAAGTGTTAAAGAACATTTATGTTGTGCAATGTCCAAATATTAAATGGCCTATTTTTAATGCAAGAAAAATCTTACACAGAAAAAGTTGGAAATTTTGGACTTAAGAAAGTAATTGCATTGTTTTTTTAATTAATTTTTTTCCTGTTTTTTAAGACATTATTTCTAATTTTATTTATCTAAATGGTTTCTTACCTGCTGCTTGGCTTTTTTTTTTTCTTCTTTTTTTATCTCTTTGCAAGCTGAAGAAAATTAAAAAATAAGAAAATATAATAGAAATCCTACACATTAACTAATAATGTCTCAGAATTCATATTTATTTTTATGGTAGGTTATAGTAACATTTGGATGTTATCAAAAAGTTGGCCTTAGGGATTTTCTTTTTCTCCCTCAGGCTATATTTGAGATGAATGATATGATTAAATACTTGCTTGTATTCCTGACCAACATTCAATTTTTTTGAATCAGAGCACAGTCAGGTGCTATAAACTATAACCATGATCTTGGCAATGTGTGATTTGTTATTCTAAGGGGCTGAGCGCCAAATTTTTTCACTCAATTGTTCTGCACCAACATGATTTTCAATAGAACTCAGCATATCATTACTTCCACTGTAATACTTATGGCCAAACTTAGAAAAAAGCCCCACAGCTACTGCAGTGAGGCCTTTCAAAAATCTGGCAAACAATAACATCCTGAAGAGCTGAAAATTGCAGTTGATGACTTTGCAGTTGTTCTATTTTACACTTCATTGTTTGCAATGAAATGAAAAATGTAATTTTCTCCTACATTCTCCTTTTGTTTAGCAAAATAGGCACTTCTCTTATTCACCCTCTGTTTTGAAAAGGAAGTGGTGAGTAGCAGCATATGTATATGCATATTAACAAGATCATCAACTATATAACTGCTCAGCCCACAAATTCAGTTATAATAAATTTTAAGTATGTTTTTTATTGAGCTGTTACTACTTTATAATTTACAAATAATTAAAAAGACTATTCTACTTTTCCAGAGGAACAGTAGAAGCACTAAAATAATGGAAGCTGCTGGCATCAAGACCATCTCAGTGAAAACTTTGGACAGGTAAAGGAAAGGTGTCAAGCAAATCATTTTTTGATGAAACATATTTCAGAAATTATCACTTAAGATCTTATCAGATGCGAGATTGCGAGATTTTTGTTTTAAGATCCTTAACTTTTTAAAATTTTTGTTTTTTTTTACTTAGAATATATGCAGTTTTGCTAGCTCTCCAACTGTCTCTGCCATCCTTTAAAATGAGTGTCTAAATTCAACTGAGGCTGGTAAATATCATAGTTTGGTACAGATCTCAAAGACATGATTGAGAGACATTTCCCACAGAGGTGGCAAGACTGCAAAGAGTAATTAAATTAACTGTAAATGTTTGCATCATGGACTTACTCTTGCAGATTACCTTATATCATGATCAAAAGAGTTCTCTTAGAAAGTATGTAGTGCTGATGTAAGTTCTTTCACTAGCACATTTTTCAGTCTAAAAGTGCTTTCTTGCTACGAATCTCAATTCTCTTTGTGCATGGCAAGTTTATTCAATGATTAATCAGAAAGCTTTATTAAAGAAACATTTTAATATTGTTTAAAATTCTTTTGTAATTTGAAACCACATCCATAACAATTTCCATGTTAAAATGATAAATAAATGCACTCTTTCAGTCTAACCTTTTAACAATTAAAAATGTATGTAGATAATATAGCTCATATTGACTTGCTCATATTTATTCCATGCTAACATCCTGGGGTAAACACTGATAGACACTCATACTTCCCTATTCATACTACAGAAAGAAAGAGCTGTTGGTACTTGGATATGTGGTAGTAAACTAATTATATAATCCAGACTCAGTTCTATTTTGGATATTTCTCATGAGACCTTCTGACTTTGTGAGATCTCCATCTGTTAAATGGGTTCTTTTTCAGTGTTCCAGATAAGAGGAGGATAAATTCATCCTTACAGGACAATTATGCCCCACAGATTCTATTATATGAATTCCTCTTTCAGATGGATAATCTTCATGTCAAAGAGGAACCATGCAATTATTGGCAAAATGTCAATATTAATATAACTATTTCATATTTTATATCCATGATGCAGAAAGGTCCAGAAGTAGCATATTGGCAGTATTCAGGAACTGATATTGTTTTGAACAGACTTTAGATCAGATGGAATGCAGTAGTTCCAATGTTACTTTACAGTATCGTGTTCTGTGCTTCGCAAACATCATTTTTAAAGATTCTTTCAACTTCAGTTTCCAGGTAAAGAAAGATTGTAAAACCTATGTAAATACTTAATTATTTAAATAATCGTAACAAAACTGTATTGTATAAAGTTTGAATGAGATTAAAAATAAAATATATGCTTCTATTAGCTATTGTGTTTACAAGCTATTAAATGTAAGTAATGTAGAAAAAAATCCAGAGAGATACCAGAATGTTGTACTGTTCTTATATACGAAGTTATTAAGAACCATAGAATCACCAAGGTTGGAAAAGACCTCCAAGATCATCCAATCCAACCGTCTACCTATCACCAATATTTCCCACAAAACCATGTCCCTCAGTACAACATCTAAACATTTCTTGAACACCTCCACGTACAATGACTCAACTACCTCCCTGGGCAGCCCATTCCAGCACCTGACCACTCTTTTGGAGAAGTTTTTCCTAACGGCCAACCTGAATCTCCTCTGGAGCAACATATGGCCATTCCCTTTATTCCTAGTGCTAGTTACGCAGAATAAGAGGCTGACCCCCATATCCTCACAACCTCCCTTCAGGTCGTTGTAGAGAGCAATAAGGTCTCCCCGGAGCCTCTTCTTTCCAGATTAAACAATCCCAGCTTCCTCAGCTGCTCCTCATAAGACTTGTGCTCCAGACCCCTCATCAGCTACATTTCCCTTCTTTGGACACTCTCCAGAGCCTCAATGTCTTTCTTGAAGTGAGGGGCCCAAAACTGAGCACAGTATTTAATGGCAACAGAAAAAAAATTGCAAAGTTACAGTAGTAACTTGTAAGTACAGTGCTCTTACATCTACTGGGCATGTTCTTGGTTTGCTGGAAAGCAACCACTGATGTGCTGATTGAGCAATTATTTGTTGGAAGAAAGGAAGATTTACAGAAAATGGAAAGCCATAAAATAAAAAGAGATATGATCTTATTTGTGTCTTGAATTCTTAGCTGCCACTTAAAGCATAAACAAATTAACAGTCAAAAAAGTGGATTTATATATTGTTCAGACATTGCTTCCACATCAGATTCTTTCAGTTTACAAAAATCAACTTACTGTCTTGTACTTCAGCTCTCCAGAGATTTATACGTGTAACATAACCTATATTTCCTGTTTTCAGTAAGAATATTCATAATGCATACGGTTAACGAAGTATGACTGAAAAACGTTAATAGAGTATATATAATGAGGAAATGAAAGCTTAATTACAAACAGAAGCAAGAATTTACATTCCCATTATATACATAGTATTTCTGCTGCATAGATATAAGTTTATTTATTTTCTTTCTTTTCAGTTACAAACAAGATTTTCAATTTAGTAAAAGTAAAAAAATGGAATAAAAAATAAAGTTCACGAAACAATGAAACTAGAATAGCATACAGCTTAACTTCATTTCTCAGGACCATGTTGTGATCTTTACTTCTTTCTGATACCTGTTCACTGAAATTTTAAATTAACTGATGCGTTCATCCTTGATCCTTATAGTACTAATGCGAGTAAAATAAAAAAACAAAAAAAGAGTATCATTTGGAAGACTGAGATTTATTCCTCTTTCATGCACATTTTTTTCTAAATATGGAAAAGTAAATAATTTAGTCCAGTAATTTAGAACTAGTTAATATACACTTCTAGCTGCAATTAAGATAATTGTTTGTTGCTGCTAATTTTAAAAATATGTATTTTTTTTTTTTACTGTTTTCATTAAAAAAGTAAGATATTCCCATTTCTCCCTTTTTACCATTGAACAGCTAGCACTGCAGGCACTAGAGCCCTTTCTTATCTTCATTATTAGCTTTTTCAGCAGACACACAGGGAATATTTGATTGCAAGGTGATTCCCTCCCCCATTTCCCATACTGTAATATCCTAACACTCTCTAAAGCTTTTCACCTGGTTACAGACTATTGAACTTGAAGAGGAAGGGAAATTGCTTAACCCTTCATGTTTTCAACATCAAATATTTTCTTCATTAGGGAAAAAATAAAGACATTGTGAAACATAGCTTACAGTGAGCCACTGTCTCACAGGTTTCTGTGTACCCCTTAGAAATGGGAGCTGTGCTTCCGAATCCCCTCTTCAGTATTTTTTTATACAAAATGAAGCATTCTAGTAGGAAAACCTCGTTGTAGGACACCTTGCTTGTCAGAGTAAAACTAGGGCTCTACCATTCATCCTAATCCTTCCCCCTGTACTTTATTAATAGCAAATTGGAGATTTATTTTTCCTAGTCACAAACAGTTTTCAGATGTCTGATTTATTTCACAAATCCGTTATCTTCTCTGTGACTGTTTTTTAGCTTTCCAATGTGAATGCAGTGCTGTGATCCATCTCGGTCACTGGGGTGACTCATTCTCTCTCATTTTATTGAACATAACAATATACCACAGCCAATTTTATGTACAGCAGGACTCTGGCAGTAAGTATAGAAGAAAATACTTTTGAAGTGTCGTATCTTATCTGAATAGTTATTTTTCTACACAAATAAATGCTGCTGCTAGGACTTAAAAGATGTTTTAGTATCTTTGCTAACAGAGCTATACTCCTACAATTCTTTTTTTTTTTTTTTTTTTTTTTTTTTGCTTCAGGTGGATAAGAGGACTCAGAAAATACCAACTATTTGATCTATACGTTTTTGTCATCAGTATTCTAACAGATTGAAAAGTAACCCTGAATGCCTTTTGATTTTGATGAAAAAAATATTTATTTGTGCTGACAGCCATAACTATATTTCATGCATAACGCAATGGCATTTACCTTACTTAGACTGAGATGTTCTGCTCTGAACACTGATGAAAAAATGAGAGTATTCATAACAGAAAGCTTGACTGATTGTTAAATACAGAGATTATCAGCCATCACCATGAAGGGATGGTTCCTCTTCTGAAGTCTCAGGATCATTTTTATTTTATTAACAGTTTAATTCACTGACATCTTGGGGCATCTTGAAAGTTTGATTCTATCAATACCACTTTCATGCAGTTTTGATCAGAAAACAATATACCAAACCATGAAATTGCTGCTGATAAAACAAAACAAAAAAATCACCACCACAGCAAAAGTCCATCAGCTCATAACAAGTTATTGTTCAAGCTCACTATTTTACAAATAAAAGGAGATTGAAGGCAAAGCTTTGCTTGGATGATTCAGTATCTAAACAGGGGCTATAATAAAAAAGGGGACAGACACTTCAGCAGGGTCTGTTGTGACAGGACAAGGGGAAATGGTTTCAAACTAAAAGAGGGGAGTTTAAGACTGGATGTAAGGGAGAAGATTTTTGTAATAAGGGTGGTGAGACACTGAACAGGCTGCCCAGAGGTGGTGGTGGATGCCTTGTCACTGGAGACGCTCAAGGTCAGGCTGGGTCAGGCTGGGCCAGACTCTGAGCAACCTGATCTAGCTGTGGATGTCCCTGTTCACTGCAGGACAGCTGAACTTAGATGGCCTTTAAAGGTCCCTTCCAACTCAAATGATTCTATGATTCTACGCAGGTTTCTTTTCTGCCTGCTGCTTGCATAGTAAGAAACTACACAATTAAAAATTTGAAATAATCTTTCTTTTCCTGCATTAATCCTAGTAGCCCAACAAAAATTAATAAGATTACAATATACACAGGTTCAAATCAAAGGTCCAGGATGTTTGTCAAGGTATTTCTCCAGGAAGAAATTCTGCTCTGATATGCTAATCATGAAATGAATTATTCATAAGATTTGTGTCACTCAGGACACTAACAGCATTTGCTGAGTGGATGATTGAGTGTACTTTCATTTATTTTGCTTACTAAATTGGGAGTAAAAAAGAAAGAAAACTAAATCATTGTGTTTATCTTTAGCAAGCAATGATAATATTTACAGTATCCCAAGTGGGCTCCTTACTGCTTTTAACTGTTTACTATGTTGAAAAGAGAAGGATATGTGGTGCAGAAACACAAAGTAGAAAAAAATGTATAATTCTTTTCTGAACCTTGTTTACTACTACACAGATTAGCTAGTTGTATTGAAAGAAAGCACACAAGCAGTTATTGAAAGTAGGATTATTAAAATTGTCAGTGTGTTGTTCTCCTATCATACTGCATATATTTAGCTGCATTTTGCTTCTATTCATTATGATAAGTTTTCAGAGAAAATATTTGCCCTGTGTTAATTCTCAGAACTTGGCATGACGATTCATAACACAAAGATCTATTGAGGTTGTGTGTGTTGACTGACCCATGAGGGTACAAAAGTGAAAGAAATCACTTCAATAAACCACCAGCATAACTAAGAAAGATACCTTTATGTGTCAAAAGCATAGCTAACCAACCGATAGTGCATCCAAAGGAGGGTGAAGAGATGTCTGAGGAGTCTGAAGTGATTACAGTAGGTAGCTACTTCAGTAGACTCCAGAACTGCTGGGGATGGTACTTGCAAACAAATCTGTATGGGGCACTTTTTTTCATTAGTACCAAACCTTAGCCCAACTCAAGTCTGTCTTAGGAACTTCTACACGTCTGAGATCTAAGCATACCCAGATATTCCTTATGAACTAGGCTGGTGACTGTTTTATTCCAGCTCTCATCTGTACTTATCAATTCTTGTTGGACAGCCCTGATTAGAACCAGAGCATTAACATCAACTTCTTCATAGAAATGATAGCATATAAACCAAGTCTGAACGTGGCCTCATGTAGTGTGCTGACACTAGACCTCTAATTAGGGAGATGGTCTCTTTTGGTCTCTAGCATTGTTTTGCATTGCAGGAATCGTGTACAGCTCTAGAATTACCTGGCTAATATCACTTCTAGTGCTGCAGGGGAACTGTTAGGTCAGGGCTTGAACGATGCTTGAGCACCTTTCAGCTTTCCCCCCACCCAGAAGAGAGCATGGGAAAGCTTGTATCCCAAAGTTATAATAGCAAAGCAGGACATTATCCTTCTGACATGTTAATGTAAAATGCTTGTAGGAAAAAAAAAACACATTTTTTCAGTACAATCTGGAATGCTGAGGATAAAAGTAGACTTATTTCTGTTAATTATCTGCTGAGGAGAATTACTTAAATTTTGTTGAAGCACAGTATGTTTAAGACCTAATAAAGAAGTGCAAGAAGAAGCAACTTCCTCCATGTTTGTTTTTTTCTGGGGAGGGGGATGGTCTCACGAAGCAGAGTGGGTGGGTACAGTTAGAGCCATATCACATCTCCTTTAGGAGTGTCTGCAGACGGAGGATGTACCTGGGGGGGGTGTCTGCAACCCAGATGGCCTGGGGTCAGGGAGGGAGTGCACATAACTGTGTATGGCATTAGACCTTCAGATTAGTTATGAGAGTGCTTAGAAATTTGTAGGTATCTATTAATATTTCATAATGTCTGGTCTTGTGGTTTATCTGCTGTACTACTGATATTGATCCTGGATGTATATAGTTCATGGTTTGATAGTTAACTGAATGTCATTAGCAAACCAATAAACTGCTTCAGTTCTGATTTAGTTTAAGCTATACAAACTGAGCAGTTTTCCTCTGTGACAGCTGCTGTCTACACTAACATAAAGCATTCTGAGATTATCTCACTAAAACACTGAAGTGTTTCATCTGGAACATAGGAAATCCTCATGGACAGAAATGGTGTTTCTTGGAGTTCTTGCAGAGATCCATGGACACACCAAACAGCACTCATAAATTATGGCGAAGAACTAACTAGCACTTACTGCCAAACAGCACAATTATGAGAAGTTTAGTTGAAAAACAGCACCCACAAATATTCTGTAGCACCCTTCTTTTGTTTCTACAAAACAGATACTTCTAAAGTTACTACAGTGATAATTGTCAGTGTGACAGTTCTTTATTTTATTTTTGACTACATGAATATCATTGTGATGTCTGCAGTTATTTCTCCCCAAATAAACAATGTAGTAGTTCAGTTCAGTCTGAAACGTTTTTGGCCTGTGGTTTTAAGTTTGTTTGTTTTGTTTAAAAAAAAAAAAAAAAAAAAAAAAAAAGAGTGGGAGGAACAAACCTTCTGTTCATTACAAACAGGGACCTTGGTGCTGAGATTTTTTTTGCCCAGGAGGCAGATTGTTGTATGTAGCAATAAATAGCTAAACATACCTTTCATAGCATGCATGCATTATATATGAATTTGTACTTCCTATTTCCTACATCCAAGTAAGCTTCAACATTGCTTTGCAGAAGTAATTTTCTTCTGGTTGTGCCCAGAACATCTCCTGCTAACTTCATTTGAGTGCTGAAGGCTGGGCAGGACACAGCAATATTAAATCATTTATATTCAAACCTACTATTCCATCCAGTAGAAATGTTCTATACAAGGAAGGAAAAAAAAAATAGCAGCTGTAAAATAAAGGATTAGATTACTGTTAACTCTGAACCAGTGATTTTTTGTTTGTTTGTTTGTTTGTTTTTTGTTGTTGTTGTAGTTCTTTTTGTACAGTTTGTGCCTTGGAAAAAAAACTATGCCACTTTTTCTAATAGCCACAGAGAAATTAAAAGTAGTTTAATTACTTCTCTTCTAATGAGCAATACATTTCCCAGTAGGCTATACCTTTAATTTTCTAGTAAGACAAACATGATTTTAAATAATTTAGTCTTAAAATAGGCAATGTGGAAATCACTAAAGGTGGAAAGTGATTCCTTGCAGCAAGTGTTAGACAAGTTAAATGACAGTTAATAGCTAAATCACTTTTAAATCATATAAGTTAGTATCTAAGGTAATTTAAAAAAATAACACAATCTGACACATGAATAGAATCTTTGGCCAACCTGTGTAAAGGAAAACCATAAAAAACTAAACACTGTTTCAAATCAGACAGATGTTTTGGCCTAAAGTGACATATTCAAAACACAGAAACTCAAAACTTAAGCCAATAGTTAATTAAAACCCTCACATTTCAAAGTGATACCCTAGTGATTATTTTCATTTGCCCTCTTTTGTCCCTTCTCAGTCTTTCAGCTTATTCAAATTTGGTATTTACAAATCTTTGCTCATTCTGTACACCATTGTTCTCAGTGTAATCTATGCACTGAAATTACTCCATTCAGCTCTGATTCTTTATGATTGCATATTCTGCTTAGAAAAGATTAGTAAGAATTCCCAAGAGTGAATTCAATCAATTAGAATGAGATTTTACCAATCTGAGACAACAGAGAAGGCTGGGTTAGGAAGTTACAGTGGGAACTTCTAGCTAAAAAATACTGAAAGCTCAGGCCAAAACAAAATGGGGACAAAAACCAATAAAAATATTTCCAGTCTTTTTTTTTTTTTTTTTTTAACATGTGATGAGCTCTGTTTTCATGGAAATGCCTGAATATCTGCCTGCTGATGAGATGCAGTAAATGAATTCCTAATTTTACTTTGCTTGTGTGTACATCTTTTGTTTTACCTATTAAATTGTCTTTACCTTGACCCATGAATTCTTAGTTTTACCTTCCTGATCATTTTTCCCCATCTCACTGTGGGAGAGTGAGCAGCAGCTGTGTGATGCTCAGCTGTCTACTGGGGTTAAACCACAACATTCACTTTCACTTACATATGCTCACTGATTTAAACTATATAAGCTATTATGGACAATTCCACTGACTCCATTAATGATGCTTTTCTTTGGAAAATGACCAACTCTTTGCAGTGAGTTTGTCTCCTGTTTGCTTTAAACCTACATAGTATTTGTGTGGACAGATTTTACACTTAATACTGCAAGTTAGGAAATGCAAATGGCGAACTAGAGCAGATAAAATTCTGGGGTTTGTCTGAATCCTCATAGAAAGCACTGATTAACAATAAATGATGAGTTTACTGAGGCTTACCTAATGTTCTTCTTATTAGAATGCTTTCCCTGTAAAAGGATAACAAATGCTTCAATATTTTTTTTATTACCTCCAGCCTTTTGCTAGCCTGTTGCAATGATGTAAAAACAATTTGTCTGTTTTTCTTTCAGCTTGTAAACGCTGTTCGATTTTTGTTGCCTGACAGGTTTGCTGGCTGAAATCAGGTTAGGAGATGAGAATATTTGCTCTCTGAGTGCATGTAGTGAAAGAATCTTTTCCCAGGCATCTCATTCCTTTCCTTTGACTATTTTTGTATTATTTTACCCATTTCAAAGCATTCTAGAGCGGAGAATATCAGGAGAACCTTTTACCAAAACCCTTCAGTCTTTGTCTGTATTTTCTAAGTTGATCTCTTTTTCCCTTGCAGGCATATCTAACATAAGACATTTTTCTCCCATACAGGGCAACTTGATAAAAAATAGAAGAAATCTCCTTTGGCTCTTTTACTATTTTTTTTAAATAAAAGTTCCTTTGGTATAAACTAAAGATGTTTGCAAGAATAATCTCCAAGTAATACTTCTATAGCTAAATTAGAAATCGGTTAATTAGGATTTCAGTGTTGTGTTTTTTCTTTAATACAGCTTTTCTCTATAAATCTTATAGCATCTTGGTTAGCAGAGGTAAGTAAATAGTACTGATAGAGCAGTCCGTTAATTAAAATTTTTAATCTCTGAGCTGGTCCACAGCAGATATTTCAAGTCTCAAGAATGGAGTCCAAATCCTACTTTTGATTCACTATCTAAGCTTTGCTGCATCAAGACAGCTCTTACATACACTTATTTTACTCTGCTATTCAGCACAAGGAAATACATGATTTCCCTTTACCAACTGACCAGTTGTTCTTGTACAATGACAAAGCTGTGGACAAAGTTATATTAACACTTCATTATACACATCCTTCTTTATAGTTAGTTTAGCGTCATGAATCAACTTCTTAGATGCAGCTAGCAACCTCGGACAATGACTTGCAATCTTATTTTGAAATAAGCATTTAAAATGTCCATGGGGGGCTCTCCTAGTGGCTCAGAAAACAACAACAACAACAAAAAACAACTTCAGGAAAAAAAAAAAACCTTCCTTTGTATGAATTGCACTCACAAATTGTAAAAGCGTGAGAAAGGTGAGTCATTGCTGTTTCCTGTAGATGCAGGAGAAGATCTCAAGGATAGATCTCAAAATGTCTCCTGCTATAAAGAAAAAATGGGAAAACTTCTGTTTTATTTTCTATGAGCACAGTGCTTTTAGCAAATCTTTGTGGAATTATGAAGCATAAGGTCAAATTCACTGCTGACTTTCATGGTGAATTATATAACCAGTTGTATGAGGGAATTAAAATTTGTCTCTAGTTTTAAATAGGGTATACAAAGTTTTAAAGAGGCCAAAAATTTTGACAGGGGGTGAATATACTAGAAGTCTACTGAGTCCAAATAAAGGGTAACTTCATACAAGACCATGACATATTTGATAAAAATCTCAATAAAGTCAGTCACTTTGTATATGTGGTGCAAGGATAATGTCATGTCTCACCACTCTCTCTGGAATCCAAACAGATTCTGAAATGAGGTTACAACTTTGTTCTTTAAAACAAAACAAAACAAAACAAAACAAAACAAAACAAACAAACAAAAAAAAAAAACAACATGATATGTGGGACAACTGGAGAGATATTGTTCACCCACAGTCATTCAAGGATGTGTAGGAGTTAACCTGTGAGTTTTCCAATGAAAAAGGAATGCTTCACTGTAGATTCATATGAGGTCAGCTTGATTTGCTTTCAGAATTATCAAATGCATTTGACGGAGAGCTTTAAAACAGATTTTATCATATTGGTTTGCTGTTTTCTGAAAACGCGCTATTTATCACTATTCATACTGGATACTTCTGAGGTCAGTGTTAAGAAGCTGGATGGAGTCTAATTACAAATCATCTTGCATGGCATTCTTTGAAAATTGGCAGCATTTTCACTACAGGAAGGCCTGTTATTCTTGTATTGATTTAATAAAGTAGCATACTTTATTTATACAACACGTTACCTGTATCTATGCTCCTCTGTAATGATAATTTGACATTAATAGAACTTGTATGTTAGTGCTGGTTCAGTTCTGCCAGTTGTTATTATTATGTTGCGGTGGTCATTTATTCAGACAAGCAATACTCATCTCTCTCACTTGAGGAGCAGAAGCACTCAGAACACTAAGCATCTTTTTAAACACTGATCCTGGGGAGATTCACTGGTTTTTAATTCAGCCATCATTTCAGAGGGCAGAAAGAATAAATCTGGATCTCAAAGATTGGCACTGCAATTCTTAGTGGATCTATAAGTTGGGATGGAAAACCAGCACAGAGCTAAGTTAATATGAGTTGTTTTAGCTAACTGGAATCAGACAGTGAAAGTAGGCCTTACTACAGAGCGTACAACCAGACGTATGGTATGTGCTTATCAGAACCAGAAAGGAAAGGCAAAAAATGGTGTCACCAGAAAAAAAAAGATAAATTGTTGTGTAAGAGATTTAACAAAGGCCTTATTTTGACTTTCCAAGGCTTACAAAAATCACACATGATATTCTGATAATCAAGCATGAAAGAGATGAAGCTTTAACAGTGTGAGTAGAAAACTGGTTAGGCAAACCCCTTCTCAAGAATAATTATCAATAATTTTTTATCAACATGGGAATATTTATTGAATGCAATTCCACCAGAATATGTCTTACACTAAGTACTAGTCTTTAATAACATAGTTAATGAAAAACAGAATGCATATTATTGAACTTACTGATAAAAAGTAAATCTGGGAGGGGCTGCAGGGACATGAGATGCGGGAAAAACAAGCTGCAGAAATACAGGAAGGAAAACAATGGGTCAAGTAGCACAGTGTAAGAAGTTGTCTGGGGCTATATATTGGATATCATTGAACTTAAAACAACATGATTTTACTACTAAAGAAGGCGTGCACCATATTGGGATGTATTAGCCTCAGTATATCCAACTTTTCTCAAATTAGGTAAGAATTAGCTTGAATGCTTTACTCAGTTTTGACCATGGTACTTCAGTTAATGCATATGTCAATTCCAGAAAGCCTAGAAGAGAGCACTGAGAATAATTACAAGATTTCAAATCACAATCTGGTAAGGGTAAATGTTGACAATTAAGTTTGGTTTGCCTTTCATTTACTGTAAAAGTTAACTGGAAATTCCTTGAACAATGCCTTTGATAAAATAAGGAGAAATGGGTTTAAATTGCAAGGAAGATGCAGGTTAGATTTTGCATGTTTTTATGGCAAGAAGCCTAAAGCACCGCATTGATCTGTGTTGTTTGAGAAAGGTACAGAGCATCGAGATCTAAAGATCTTTACAAAGAGGCAAAATAATTATTTTAGATCATGTTATTGTTGCAGTTGAGTTTAGTTTCTTTTATTCTGGAAAAGAATGATCTTTTCCGGACTTTGCTATTTAGCAAAGTGT
Organism: Pavo muticus; assembly: GCA_016647715.1. Classification (NCBI taxonomy): domain Eukaryota; kingdom Metazoa; phylum Chordata; class Aves; order Galliformes; family Phasianidae; genus Pavo; species Pavo muticus. The sequence continues at coordinate 4,473,727 of JACDJE010000205.1, read as the reverse complement.
TAGAAATGAGGAACTGTTGCTAAGATGGAATCAGCCACAAGGAAGCAATGAAGGCAATGAAGGAAGGAATAACTGCTTATTATTTAAGTGTAGGCAAATAGACTATATCTGGTAAGATGCCATATGGAATGAATAGCTAAAATAAAAACAGAGAAAGTCTTTTATGAGTCAAAGTATTAGTGAACAAATACTCAGCAACAGCTGAAAAACATGGAAGGTATAAGGAAGACAGGTATCTGGTCCGCTCTAATGGAAAACCAAAGAGCAATTTTTTTCTTGAGATGGAGAGAGATTACTTTCTCTTTTCTGACTGCTTAGTTTTATTTCTTGCTTCTCAACATTCTTGTTCCTTTATCAAGATCAAGTCAATTTAGCTATCTTGCTGTTAAAAATACTTGATCCAAAATATTCATGTACAAGTGATCCATGACAGACAGATGTTCGTATACTGAAAGCAGCTAAGCTCCATTTTATACTCATATTTTCCCAGGATGGGAGATGTTAAATGTAATCCAGCATTTCCCTTTCTGATTTCAGTAGTAATATGTTCTTCTCTTCAACACCTCCTTACAGGCTCTATGTTGCAAAAACAAGACATTGTTTTTTCTACCTGCAGTTCATTGAATTTCATACTACTGACATGCAAATTATGATGTAGAAATAATATCCACAGTTAGGGGATATGTAACTAAAACATGCTTTATCACTCATGCTAATAGCCATCAAATCATATGGAAGTACTTGCATACAAGAACTTCCGCTTCTTACTGCTACGCAGAGTCAGAAAGTAGGCATAAGCACAGAGTGCTAATAAATGTTATGGTGCTTCTTGTTTGTTCAGATTATCCTGAAAGAATAAATCAAAAGTAGATCAGAGTATAAACAGATACCCAGCAGGGTGTCCAATGTTAGTGTTGTATGTTCCCATCTGATGATACAGCATATTACAGTATTATAGCTTAGAAATTCTCTACCATTATTTTCAGACTGCACTTAACTAAATGCATCTCCCTTCCCACCTACCACCCTATGTAAAAAGAACGATGCAGATAACAGTTCAGGAAGTTTATCATCTCCACTTATAATCTTGACCAAACCTCAAATTTAACTAAACTCCTGCATCTTGTAGCTAAAATAAAACTTTTCTTTAGTTAAAAATGAAACTGAAGGATACTGCAAGTTTACTAGTATATAATTCTATAATATCTCAAGATAAGCTCAATAGATAAGAAGATTAAAAACATGCCTCTTTTTTAAAAATTATTTTTTAAATGCTTTTTCAAGCACATTTAGGTAGGCTTGCATTTCGTGAGCAAATTTAGTGCTATTTCTGGCAGATTTTTATAAGAACAGGGCCTGTAACTTCTTCAGTACAATCTGAATACTTGTTTCAGCCTCTCATACAATTGTGTTTCTCTTGTTGCAGCTAAAGTACCTCATAGAAGAAAATGTCATTTCATAAAAAAAATGGTATGTGAAATGCTTTACATAAGTCAGAAAATTTAGTGCACAACTGTATATGCAAAAACAGAAAATTACATTTCATTCGGACATAATTCAATAGATTATTTTTTCCTTCCCCTGTTCTAAATGATGAGGGTGGGACAATTATAGCTAATGCAAGTGCCTGGAGGATAATTCCAAGTGTGAACCTCAAAAACAGTACACTTCTAATTCTGGAGCACATTATACTAGTGCTCTCAGGAAGGCCTGTATTTTCAGATACGTGGAAAAAAAAAGTCTAGTTTTCCTCAGTCTTTATTGATCTCAATGGACTTTATTCTTAATAAATATTTATCCATTTTTGTGGTAACACTGAAAAAAATCAAAACAAACAAAAAACAACAACAACAAAAACCACCCCAAAATAAACAAGCAAACAAAAAGCCACCTGAGTGAGAGAAATTCTTTGCTTATAGCCCGTTGATTTCTTGAGAAATTATTCCACCTTGAGAAATCTCCTTTACAAAACTTTAGATTAGTGGCTGTAGTACAGAACACAGATGTAGAAGTTTAGATGTTTATCTTTGCTATAAACTTCTATCTGGAAAATATTTGCAAACTATTCTAGAGATACTAAAAAAAAAACACCACACACACCAACCACAGAATTTAAAATTGAAAGGAAGAATATGAAACAGCTAGTGGGGAGAATAGCAGTGTTTCATATGGACAAACAAACAAAGAAAGAGTGCATCAGTAAAGAACGTACTGAAGTAGACCTCTTCTAAGTATCTTTTGCTGTCCTTGGCAAAGTTTTGGCTCTGTATAT
>JACDJE010000205.1:4344945-4471239 GCA_016647715.1 Pavo muticus | reverse complement strand
AAAAAAAAAAAAAAAAAAAAAAGAGTGGGAGGAACAAACCTTCTGTTCATTACAAACAGGGACCTTGGTGCTGAGATTTTTTTTGCCCAGGAGGCAGATTGTTGTATGTAGCAATAAATAGCTAAACATACCTTTCATAGCATGCATGCATTATATATGAATTTGTACTTCCTATTTCCTACATCCAAGTAAGCTTCAACATTGCTTTGCAGAAGTAATTTTCTTCTGGTTGTGCCCAGAACATCTCCTGCTAACTTCATTTGAGTGCTGAAGGCTGGGCAGGACACAGCAATATTAAATCATTTATATTCAAACCTACTATTCCATCCAGTAGAAATGTTCTATACAAGGAAGGAAAAAAAAAATAGCAGCTGTAAAATAAAGGATTAGATTACTGTTAACTCTGAACCAGTGATTTTTTGTTTGTTTGTTTGTTTGTTTTTTGTTGTTGTTGTAGTTCTTTTTGTACAGTTTGTGCCTTGGAAAAAAAACTATGCCACTTTTTCTAATAGCCACAGAGAAATTAAAAGTAGTTTAATTACTTCTCTTCTAATGAGCAATACATTTCCCAGTAGGCTATACCTTTAATTTTCTAGTAAGACAAACATGATTTTAAATAATTTAGTCTTAAAATAGGCAATGTGGAAATCACTAAAGGTGGAAAGTGATTCCTTGCAGCAAGTGTTAGACAAGTTAAATGACAGTTAATAGCTAAATCACTTTTAAATCATATAAGTTAGTATCTAAGGTAATTTAAAAAAATAACACAATCTGACACATGAATAGAATCTTTGGCCAACCTGTGTAAAGGAAAACCATAAAAAACTAAACACTGTTTCAAATCAGACAGATGTTTTGGCCTAAAGTGACATATTCAAAACACAGAAACTCAAAACTTAAGCCAATAGTTAATTAAAACCCTCACATTTCAAAGTGATACCCTAGTGATTATTTTCATTTGCCCTCTTTTGTCCCTTCTCAGTCTTTCAGCTTATTCAAATTTGGTATTTACAAATCTTTGCTCATTCTGTACACCATTGTTCTCAGTGTAATCTATGCACTGAAATTACTCCATTCAGCTCTGATTCTTTATGATTGCATATTCTGCTTAGAAAAGATTAGTAAGAATTCCCAAGAGTGAATTCAATCAATTAGAATGAGATTTTACCAATCTGAGACAACAGAGAAGGCTGGGTTAGGAAGTTACAGTGGGAACTTCTAGCTAAAAAATACTGAAAGCTCNGTTTTCTATTTTTATATGTGAAAAATTGTGCAGTTTTCCAGTTTATCTGTGGGTATGAATACTCTATACCTTGGGTTTCTCAGCATCTTCCATCTATCATCTTAGACTGAAGTTAGGAGGTATTGTACAAATAAAATCATATAACAGATTTAAGTCAGTGGCTTGTGGGTGTAATTCTTAACATTTGCTGTTTAGTATTTCACACAATAGTGAGCAATAAAATTGGGGTAAATTTTTAATGTATAATACTTCACTAGTATAAGTTTGAGCAAAACCCTCTGACGGCACACTTGCAGAGAATATCAGACAAAATTTTTCAGTGAAAGATCAGAGTGGAGTTATGAAATAGATTTGCAGAAAATTGCCACAATACCTCTACACACACAGTATTGTATTTTTCGTATTTTGGACTTAGGTAAATTTGTATTCTGGTGTATTTCTTCATTTATTTGTGTAGCTTAACACAAAGGTAGGTGGTTTATGGTTTTGAAAGGAAGAGGATTTTGTATATAGAACAAGCAAGGATATTTCCCGTCTCCAGTTTGTAAGACAGGAATGTTAAAGAAAGAATATTTGGAATAAGAGAACTCCCTGTTTTATTTTGAAACAACATGAATATACAATACTAACCTCTCTTAAAAGTAGTTTCATTTAGAATTTTTCTGTGAAAGTGTTTGTATATTGAGCCTGAAATGTTTGCTTCCAGACATCTTAGTGTTCACTGATGCTTAGAAAGAACTCTTAACAAAGAACATATGGCTAGTCTTATTTCCTTATTTCCAAAAAAAAAGAGAAAGCCTCATGCTGAGTGGCAGCATGTCCTGCCACAGGCTTTTGACTCCACAGCCTCTCTGTCCCTTGCTCCTCATCTTCTCAAAGCTATGCAGTTCTTCATATAAGCTTCTCATAAGATCTTTCTGCACATTTCTCATAGTCTACTTGAGAGAAACTGGAACACAGTTTTCCTTTCTCCTTATTTATATTTTCATGCAATTGAGTACAAAAGTGTGCAAAGAGGTCCTCCAGACTTTTCTCCTCATTTTATAATGAAGTCTTTTAATGTCTTATTACCTTGGAAGAAAATGAATTTCAGCTCTGGAGACCCATAAATGTTCACGATATCTGAAAGTAAAGGATGTGAATATGGAGGAGGAAGGAAAAAGCTCTCCATCCCTTTTCCTCACTCATAAAGTTCCTACAGAAGTGAAGTTATTAATAACATCTATTTTAAGGGTCAAGTTGGATCGTAGAAAGGGCTCTCTGAGCAGTAGATAAAATCATGCATAACTGTTAGGCAGAAAATGATAGAATGACTAGAGGAAGTGAATATTTCAAGGAGGAAAGCACAAGATAATTGTATCTGTAGTACAACTGCTACTAGGAATTCATTTGACTTCCTAGGCAAAAGAGAAAGAGTTTCAGGATCCAAGGATCAACACATCAAAAACACTGTTTGAATTACTACGAGAAAGAACTTAAAAACCATTGTCCTTTAGAGAGAACAGAAGGTTTGTCTGTTCATTTGAACAACCTAATTGCTTGAAATAGTTTTGATAGTTTGGGGAAGCACTAAAACTCTGTTTGAAAGGAGTAGTGTTCATTCCAGTGAACACAAACTAGTTCAAAGCAGTCTAGAAGCTAGTACAGAGGAATAATATACAAAACAGCAGTAAGGAAAAAAGGAACAGATGAAAAAGAAAAGAAAGCAAGAGATTAAAAATGCAAGCTGAGTTTTTTTAAAAGCCACCAAGCTACTGATAATAAATATTTACTTCATCCTGGCATCAAAAGACTTTTTGTTGCTTTCCTCTGATTTTAGAATGAGCTGAATTTCAAGAATGGCGTTCTTAATATCTTTAGCCAATAACCTACTTAAAAAAAAAAACAACCCACCAAATAACATTCAATTAGAGTGTCAGTTGAAAACAATTTTGTTTTTATTTTAATGAATTAAAAACAATGGGTATGAAAGTCATCTTCCCGTGCATTATTTTTATATGTTTAATTAAGAATTGTAAGAGACCTAAGCAAAAGTTGGCCACTCATAACCACATTTAAGACATCAATAATATCTAAGACATTTAAAATATCTCCTAAAATATCTTCTAAAAATTGTGTTTTAATAAATTAAAAGTTGCATAACAAAAGACAACAATATAATTGTATTTCAACAGAATCTACAGTTTTGATTGGATGTATGTTTGTCTGTTTTTAATGAATATGTTGAATCATTTGCATAAAAGAATACCAAAGAAGGGAAATAAATTGATGAAGAGCCCAAAACATCTTTAATGCAAGATTATTTTTCAGTTTTGTTTCAGAGACCATTTAAAGTGTTGGATTTTTCTTTTTAGCTTAGTAATCAGTAGAAGAATTTTGGCATGGGTGCAAACAGGTGCATTTGAACACTTACACTGCGAATATAATCACTACATACCTTTTCTGAGTGGAAAGTGCCTTAAGGGCAACAGCACCTGTGAAGATGAAAATGTGAATGTAAACAACATCAGTGGATTGCATATGTAAAACAGTCTGGGAGGATATCACCCTGAAGAATAAAATGACCAGCAGCCATGTTAGAGAGTGGCCAGATATCTACCAAGAATCACCAAGGAGCAGGCTTAAAAACAAGTGCAATGGAAGCATGACAATTTGCAAGAGGCAGGGAGACAACGTGGGCAAGTCAGGAACGTGGGCACACCAGGCTGAGCACTGCCTGAAGGCGCCCAGTTGGCATCGACATCTCCACTGCACTCTCACAGAATGAGTGCAGGGACCAGCTCTGCCTGCTGTTTGTAGGTGTTTATTAATATTTCATAATGTTGGTTTCATGGTTTATCTGCTGTACTCCTGGCATTGATTCTGCATAGTTTGCTGTCTGCAGATTAATTATGTGTTACTAGTAAATCAATAAACTTCTTCAGGTCTGATTTTGTTTGAAATATGTAATGAGAACAGTTTTTCCCTAAAACGATAAATTGTTTATTTATTTTTCCCTATTAAGTCCGGGGATTCCAAACAGTGACAGCGCATGGCTAGACATTAAATAAAAATGTGGAACAAGCCTGGCCACTGTTTTTCAACTGTTAAAGAGGTTGGGTTTTTTTAAATTTTTTTTTAATTGCTTTGCAATTTGTAAGACCTTTTAAGAATATTAATGTGGAAAAAAAAATAAGAAACCCTTTCTTTTCTTTGCTGGATCAGTAAGTTTTACGTTACTTTCCATTTTCCAATATATCAGTGTTTCAAGGGTATTAGAATGACATAAATATATTTCATAATTGTTTCTACAAAAATAAACAAATAACATTAAGTTCAATTCTTTAAGCGAAGTGCCAAAACTCAATGAACACCGCAGAATCTGGATTAAGCTTCATGTTGTGTATAGAATGTTGTCGTTATCGATCTGTTCAGGTTGTATTAACCCTTTGCGAGACTGATCAATTACCTGATCAGGGCCAAGAACTGCATAAGACACCAATATGATGTGCAGAAAAATGGCGTTTAATCACATGTGGCATTCGTTTAAATACTTTTTTGCTGTACTTCGTCTACACCCCTAAAGGTGTATTGTCCAATTAATTAACCCGGGGGGGGGGCACTATCCCGTCACATCCTGTAGCCTCGCTGTCGCCTAATACAACAATAGAACTTGCATTAGCACATTCATTTCCTTAAGAATTTACCATCAATGTTTATACTAAGCTTGTTAATTCGGAGAAAAATTTTAATAGACTAATCTAGCCAAAGTTTGCACATACATGTCTAAGCATGAGGTGCACAACTGTGCATTCATTCTGTAGAGATGGATTCCTGCTGAACTGAGCAGTTATGGGAAGAAACATACTTTTTGCACGTCATGACAAATATACTGTTAATTAACGTAATATAACTTCTTATTTGCTTAAATGTGTGGTGATTCCATGCTAACAGACAACTAAACTCCACTCTCACACTCCTCCTCAAAGGGACAGGGAGAGAAAATATAATAAAAAGGGCTCAGAAAAGGGCTCAGGGGTTGAGAGAAGGATAGGGATATCATTCACCAATTAAAGCCAGGGGCAAAACAGACTCAGCACAGGGAGATGAATATAATTTATTGCCTCTTACAACAGACTAAAGCAGTGAAAAAATAAGACCTAACTAAAAACTTTTTCCCTGCAATCTGGCCTCTTGTACCTCTTCCTCCCAAGAGGTGCAGGGGAATGAGGAATCTGGCTGTGGCCAGTCCATAACACCTTGCTGCTCCTCCAAGGTCATTCTCTGCCTCTGCTCCACGTGGGTCCCTTCAACAGCATGCCGTCCTTCCCGAAATGATCCCGTGTGGGCTTCCCACAGGCTGCAGCTCTCCCAGCACTGCTCCAACACGGCTCTGTACTACGAGGCCCACCCTTTAGGCACTGCTCCACCCAGGTCCCCACGGCCGGCAGCTCCACCCTGGGCTGCTCCTGCACGGGTACCCACGGGCTGTGCCTCCTTCAGGCCTCATCCACTGCTGCCCCGTGGGCTTCTCTGTGGCTGCACTGGGAGATCTGTTCTGTGCAGTGCCCACAGGCTGCAGGGGGACAGCCTGCTCCTCCGTGGGCCTCTCCTGGGCTGCAGGGAGTGATACGTCATGAAGGAAGCTGCAGGAGGACCAACACAGGAGCGTGTTCCTGTCAGAAAATGCAGTAATTATTAATTGATATCCATGTCTTTATGTTGACCCATGTGTTTTTTGTCCCTTTTTCTCACTGTTCCCTCTTGAGAAGGTGCAGTGAGAGAGTGGGTAGGATTCCAGCAGCCAGCTAACATCAACTCAACACATATTCTTATATCCTTTCTTTGGATAAGGAAATAAAATACCTAACCGTGCTTATCTTCAGTAGATTTGGAAGCTGTCATCTCACATAGATGCCAAATAATGTGAAGACAAATGTCTCTTAAATTTTGTTGCCTAGCAATCTGCAGGAAGAAAAAAAGTGTGTATTTATTTTAAGTCATAAATAATGGATTTTATCTCAGTTAGCTAATCTATTAAAATAGTCTCTCTTGTCTAGTTGAGATTGATCTTATGTATTTAGTGTGATACACTGTATCATAAGCATGAAAGTTATACACATTTGAAATTTGCAAGGCAAAATAAAATATTCTTCAAATATTCAAAATGTACTCACATTTAGGAGATGGCATAAGACAAGTTTAAGAGATGGATGCTCACACTCCTTCCGTGAGCAAAAATGACAGGGTTTTTCTGTTGCACTGTGGCTGCCTCAGAAAGACAAAAACATGTCTACCTTAACAGGAAGCATGAACCAAATTCTTGTGCGATTTTATTTATTTCACAACATTTAGCACAATATTCTGGACAATGTGATGAAGAACATAATGATTTTGAGTTAATGTTGCAAGACATTATGAATCAGTTTCCAGGGCACTGAAGCAGAAGGTGAAATCCTGTTAACAGCAGAAATGGGTATCAACTAAAGATGAATAAAGGGAAAGATGCATTCAAAATCAAAATGATAAACTAAAATCAATAGGAAAATGCATCCTCATTGTTTCTTCATTGTGCATTAATTGTAAAATGGTTCAATGTAATCCCTGGGTAAAACTGTAGCTGAATATAACACCAAAGGAATTTATTTATTTCCTATGTCTGTATTATCATAACAAACTTTTATTAATTCACTTTAATGAAATTGTGAGATGAGCATATTTTCTAGACTTTTTTAGTCTTTCAGTTAACTGAAACTACTAAGTCTGCCGTAAATTTAAGGTATATTTTTGTGATATTGGAATCAAAATTAACATAGAGGTTTCACAGAACTGCAAAAAGCTTTATCGATTAGTTCCTTGATGAAATATTTTATGTTTTCAGTTGCAATTAGATAGATTACTGAAGCAAATATGGGCTAAATGAAGGTGTCTAGCATGGAAACAAACACCGTAGTTCATAGAATGTTTATAGTTTTTTGAGGCAAGTGATAAATTTCTAAGCGAGTCATCCTAGAAATACTGTACAGTAAATGGAAAGGAGTACAAACTTACATAAAGGCAGCCTTAATATCTTGTTCACACTTCTACCCAACTTTTAGATGCCATTTAGACTGGATAAAGCTTATCCAAAGTGAGTTCAAAGAATATACTCAGGATTCAAAAAAAGACAATTTAACATAATGAAAAAATAGGTGAAAATTATTATTAAATATATAATGGTGGTAAATGTTTAATAAATGGTGGTAAATAGCAGAAGCTGGTCACTAGGTAGAACTAATGTAAGAAGACTGAATCAGTGATAGGATTATTACATAGACATTCTTTCATCAAAAGGCAATAACTGTTCACAGCAAGATATCAAGGGTGGAAAATAGAAATGAAATGTTAATGGTTTGCATACCTAACCTTTGACTTCTGCTACCCAACCAGAGTTCATATTTATGTACTCTATTACCATGTGTATTCTGTGGTTAGAAAGACATCACTTTGATACTGTACAGTATAGTGTAAGCTTTCATCTGTTCTGTATAATCACAGAGCAATCCCTAATGATGTATTTACATAAAACATATCTCTAGCCTAATTTCAATAGTGAAGTCAAGCAAAACTCTCAGAAAACTCATGCAAAACCTTAGTTATTTTTGCTGATGATGGTAATGAATGTTTTATAACAGAAAATTTAGATTTTTTTTTGATTGTCTGGCTTTTGAAAATCAAAATGAATATGTATATGCATTTCTATTTCATGCTGTGCTGTTTCTACCCTAACTGCATTTCTACTGTGACTTGACTTATTTCTGCAGCACTATAAAAAGTGTGTACACCCATATTTACAGACATATGTATGCATTTAATTCTCATATGGAAAGTTTTTTAAAAAAAATGAAATATAGAACATGAAACATAGAAACATGAAATATAGAACTCAGTAAGAAGTCAGGAAGCAACAGATCTGTTAATGATAGGAATGAAAGATAGCTAGATTGATTCAGTAGTTCTGAAAAACTTTTATTCCTTTCAGAATAGAAGCTATTAATATTATCATATCAAGCTTTTATTATTACAAAGCTCTTTTGGAACAAAAAGCCAAAAGTTAGAAGTTAGATTGCGAGACAACAAAAGTCCAAGAAACATTGCATGAAGTTGAAAAAGTAGAAGAATGGGACAGCAGAAAGATAAACTACAAAAGGTAACTTAAACAAATAATAATCCTACAACATTTTTAATGAATGTTGCTATTTATTTCTCATCACTTGCTATATCATTACTCTTCAAAGAAAAACAGTTTCATGTTGTATTATTCCAGTTGGAACATTAGTAAAATAAATTATTTCAAAAAAAATTATTTTCCTTTTAAAAATAATTTAAACTGCATTTCTTTTTTTCCTTCTGATGAGTGATTTTAACCATCTCCCCTCCACACACACATAATTGCTATCACACAAATGCTACTAAAGTCTGTAAATTTTTTTTCCTTCTTAGTCTCCTAGAATCATGAGTTCAAAACAAGGGACTTAATACATGCAGAGCAACACCTGTTTTTTTTGTTTGTTTGTTTTGTTTTGTTTTTGTTTTTGTTTTTTCCTTTTCTACACTCTTGCCTGCCTTGTGAGATGAAAATCAAAGAAGTGCCCCATCTGGAAGTACTGGTAAATGTTTAAGTACTGAGTTTTTATAATTTCATTGAAGATAGAAGAATTTAAATAATGTGCATGTAGCACAGGTATTTTTCCATCATAGAGATTTATTAAAGTAAAAAGAGCTAAGGTGATCAAAACAGAAAGAAGTAATTTGGTTAATACATACTCTAATTTAAAATAGTACAGAGTTCTGTTGTTGGTTGTTTGCTTGTTTTTGTTAGTAACATGAAGCATAGTTGCACACACACACAAACATGCACTCAATATGTATCAGTACAAGGTGGTTTGGATGTAGTAGAACTGGTATTAAACTATATTTGTGTATTTGTACGTATGTGCTTTTTAATGGTACAGAAATAAGCCCGATTACATTAACCAATCATCATGTGGGTGGAAATGTCAAGGCTTTATGGTTTCCAAAGACAAATTACTATGAAACAAATACCTCTGAGATTATCATATATTATACCAATGCATTAAGACAAAAAATACTAATAGAGGAAAGGATATTATTTTTCTTTCAAAGAACAATAGAATTCAAAATGCAATATATATATGCATACTTTATTTGATAAAGCAGTTTTCATACAAGACATGGAGTTGAGCCAGTGAGCCATTCATGCTTAATAGTTAACCTAAAGAAATAGCTGATACTATTGGAATGAAAATACAATCTTTCTTCCTTATTAAAAACACAATTCATTATTAATTTTAGGATACATTATTCTGCCTGCTGCAGAACTACCAGTGGCCTCAGTGAGACAAGGATTTTTTGTTAATTTACACAAGTGTTCTCATAAACATCTTCCACCACATACTATGCAGATTCACTTTATTTTAAATGGATGCTATTGACATGATCAACATATATTAAAAAAACAATGCATAGGGTAGGAAAGGATACAATATGATACTTATTTAATAGAAAAAAAACATTAGTTTTTTTTTTAATATTAACAACTGTAGTAAGCAAAGAAAAAATGAAATTAAAAAGAAATCACAACCAACAATAAAATACCTTATTGAACACAGGAAAATTCAGTGATTTAAAACTACTGATTTTTAAGTAGTAGGTAATATTATATAGATGTACCCTTAATTACCTCACTCAGCAAAGATGTATAATTAAGAAGTAATTTTGTTATTACCATTATTATTGAAGCTATAATGTTAAATTACGAGCAGAACTCTTTTGTATTAAAACTATTGGTTCCTCTCACTTCATCTTATCTATCCTAAAGATAATTATGGTAATAGTAACTTTAAAACAGCTTTTCCTATCCTATCCCATCATGTTAGATACATTTAATTTGTCAGAATATCTTCTTTATCCAGTCATTACATCAGAAGCCCAGATCACAGAATCATAGAATCATGAAATATAAAGTGTCTGGGATTAGAAGGGACCTTAGTTCGACCTACCAGATCAGGCTGACAGGGCCCCATACAACCTGGCCTTGAACACCTCCGGAGATGAGGCACCCACATCTTCTCTGGGCAAGTGTTTCAGTGCCTAAGTAAAAAAAATTCCTTCTAATATTTAATCTAAATCTCCTCTTTTCATTTAAATCTGTTCTCCCTTGTCCTGTCACTATCTGCCTGTGTAAAAAGTTGGTCTCCCTCCTTTTAAGTTCTTCTTAAGTACTGGAAGGCCACAATGAGGTCACCCTGGTGTCTTCTCTTCTTCACACTTAACAAATGCAGCTCCTTCAGCCTACCTTCATAGAAAAGGTGCTCCAGCCCTCTGATTATATAGAATCAGATGACAAACAGATATTTAGATAGATTAGTACTGATAAATGAAGTCTTCCTCAAAACACATTTCTCCAGAGAGTTTATACGTAAGTAAATTATGTCAGTAATTCCCTACTGTTGAGCTGCCGCAGGTAGGCATTTTGACATGCTTTTGATGTTGTTATTACAGAAATAGTAATTACGTGGAACTAGCTAGCAGAACTGAACACTTGAGACAGTTCTTAGAACTTGCCGTACAAAAATTCAACTCAAAATCAGATGGAAACTATCCATAAAAGCAGATCTGACGGCATTTGGATTGAAAGAACTCTGATATAATGCATTTTAGTCCTGATGCACTTTCAAAGAGCAGAGGCCTAACAAGTCTTGACCAAGCAGCAACTGGTAAGCCGATAAGTAACTTAGATAATGGAAATCAGTATTTGATCACCTTGATCTTTTATTTTTATCTCTGTCTCTAAATTTAGCCTCATAAATCTTTGATCCTACATACTCTTAAGAGAGATGCATAGCTTTATTCTTATGAGTTATCTGATTTAAACCTCTGGGATTCCTCTCAAAAGAAAACATCTAAATACTTTGATTCTGTTCAATGAAACATCTGCTGTTTTAGGAGCTAAATTTAAAAATGTAGTCTTCAGTATGCAATTACATAACATATAAATATAGGAGTTCCAAATCTACTAATATGTATAAACAGATGAAGCGGTTATCTTTGAACTGCTATGCTTGTGGAAAACAGTTAGATTCAATTCACAGCCCATTGCTACAGCACTATATAGTAAATAAAAATTAATTTCATGGTATTTCAGTTTTTATGGTATTATTTGAGACACTGTCTGTAGATTGCTATTACTTCTACTATAAAAATTGTAATATTACAGTGGTGGCTGGTAGTGTGGATCTAGTTAAAGGTCTGCCAGCTTTTCCATTTCAAACCTCTATTTTTAAGAACTCCACTATAAAATCTCTTTCTTTGAACAAGCATCTTGTAAACAGCTTTCACATATACACAATCAAAAGCACAGACACTTAATACACACAGCTGTAATTTTCTAAGGTAAACAAAAAAAAAAAAAGCAAAAATGAAACAAAAGAACAATGACCTAGGTTCACAAGGAGGCACAAATTGTTAAGTTAACATTAAAAGCCTGAAAACTTGTAATTTAAGTCATACTATAAAGAAATGCTAGAAAATGAAAACATTTCTCATTTTGTCTTCATAGCGTTATGTAGGAATCAGAACAAATCTATTGTAGCCACAGTAGTAGTCAAATAACACTTAGGGAGGCATAAGTGGATAAAGATGATCCCAAAATTCTTCCTACCTATGTTTTGCCTCCTCCATGGGTGTCCAGTCTTTTGGCTTGAGTAGGCAGGAGTTGTCTTGTGACACAAACGTCACTCCAAAAGTAATGCCTCATATGTTTCCATGGAACTACAACAGATACAAAGAGAACAATAGCACTATTTCATGGAGCAAATTCTCAGCTACAAAACACTATTTTTCAACACAGTCACTGCTATTTGCTATGTGTTTTTGCTACAATGGACAGAAGTCTGCTCTTATCAAAATCTGCACCAGAGGAGGTGACACTGCCACTGTTGCTGCTGCTGAGTGGCACCACCCACCACCTCAGTGTGCTCACATCCACTGGTTGGACTTCCATAAATGTTCCGGAAGTGTCAGTGAAGTGACATTTCAATGGAGCGATCTATTTAATTACACATCTGTTACATTTACTACCAAATTAAAAATGTATCAAATAAATAGAAAACCACCAACAAACAGAAACACCACACACACACACACAAACCAAAAAACCCCTGTACTAGCTTTGGGTTTTTGTTTTGTTAAAAAAAAATCAACAGATTCAAAGAGCAGAGGTGACCTGCTGTCACCACTGCTGAAACGCAGCACCCACCACCTCATTGTGCTCACATCCACTGTTTGGTCTCCATAAACATTCAGTGTTGATGGATGTCAGTGGGTGCAATTTTTAACTCATGGAGGAGTTCATTAATGCACCTTTGCTTCATACGCACTTATGTGTCAGTCGCCATTCTGTCAGACTCTCTGCTGCCATCTGTCACACAGCAACAAAAAGAAATGGAATTCTGGTGGGAAGGTTCACCCTCTGCTGCCATACCAGCAACATCTGCCTCTGACACTATGGGCCAATATAATAAAATAGCAGGCATTACTTTTGGAGCAGCCCTCATAAAATATGTAATATAGTTCATGCATAAAAGTAAATAAACAAACAAACAAACAAACAAAAAAAACCTTATTTTAATCTTTAATTAAAAGACAGGCAGGTTGGGTGTTTCTGAATTAGAGAAAGGAGAGAGAAAAGCAGAGGAGTCATTAGAGAGTGGGACTAATTTTAATACCATCATCTGGATAAGCAGGCAAAAAAGTAAAGGCAGATCTCCTATGTAGAAACCCTTATTCTGGTAAAAAACTAAAAACATAATCTTGGGAAATGACAACTAAAAGCAAAATATCAAAACACATTAAGGACATTGTATATTTTGATCATAAGAAAACAATTATTTTTGATAAAATAACAAAGATGTTTTCATCCTTTCTATTTTTCTTAATACAAAGCAGTATTTGATTCCAACATGGGAAAGCTCTATTGAAAACTTACAGATGTGATAAAATCAGTGTATTCTTGTGAAAAATTTAACTTCATTAAAATCAGATTTTTTTTTTATTAAGAACATATCTATTGGAAGATTTTACGACTGCAAGAGAAGTTTTCTTCATGTCCTTACAATGCACCTCTCAGTTCTCGGAAAATACAGCTTACTCCCTCATGACTAAACACCAAAATGAATAATAACATATTGAGAACCTACTCTGTAAAATTTCCAGTCTGCTTTATCTCATACTTAAAAAACCTCCTCTTTATTTTATCACTGTAAATAAAGACCTTCTCATCAGTTGGCTCATATACAAAAATCAATAATAAGACAAATCACAGTATTTTTTAATTTGAAAGAGGTAATTGTACCTGTAAGCAACCAAACATACAATTGTGAATCCATTTCTATCCAAAGATCTTAAAGACATGTGAAAACATTAATTAATTTAGCCTCATATAGCTCTCCCGTGGAAAGGATGTTGCTAGAAAATTCCAGATATCAATGTCAGATATTCTACACTAATAAGAATTTTGTCATGGCAGGATCAAACTATATATTCCCCTATGGGGGCAGAGAAAATTAGTGAATGAACAGGCAGCGACAGGAGAGTAGTGAGTTGGTAAAATTGCAAAAGTGAGCACCTGGAGAGATCTCATCACACAGACATAGAATCATACAGAATGCGTGAGGCTGGAAGAGACCTCTGAAGATCATCTGGTCCAACCCCCTTTTCAAGAAGCTTGTCCTAGAGTACAGTGCACAGGAAAACATCCAGACAGGCTTTGAATATCTCCGGAGAAGGAGACTGTGCAACCTCTCTGTGCAGCTTGTTCCAGTGCTTTGTCTCTCTCATCATAAAGTTTTTCCTCATGTTTAGATAGAACTTCTTCAGCTTATGTCCACAGTCTCTCATCCTAGCTGGGAAGACTCTGAGAAGAGTCTGGATCCTACTGGCACTCTCCCTTGAGGAATTTGTTTGTGTTAAGATACATTGTTAAGATTTAGTCTCAGTCTTTTCTCCAGGCTGAACAGGCACAACTCTTTGTCTTTCCTTGTAAGAGTGATGCTCCAGGCCCCAGTCATCTTTGTGGCCCTCCTCTAGACTTTCTTTAGAAGTTCCATGTCTTTCTTGAACTAGGGAGCTCAGAACTGAACACAGCACTCCAGATGTGACCTCACCAGGGCAGAATAGAGGGGAAGAATAAGTTCCCTTGACCTGCTGGGCCAGGCTCTTTTTAATGCACCCGATACCATTATCCTCTGGCTATAAGGGCACACTTCTGGCTCACGGCCAACCTGTTGCCCACCAGGACAACCAGGTCCTTTTCTGCACAGCTATTTTCCGTCAGGTCAGCTCCCAACCTGTCATGGTGCATGGGGCTATTTTTCCGTAGGTGCAGGATTCAGTTCTTGCCGTTACTGAACTTCTAGAGCTTACTCTCCACCCAGCTCCCTGGCCTACTCAGGTCTCGTTGAATGGCAGCACAGCCTTCTGGTGTGTCAGCCACTCCTCCCAGCTTTGTATCATCAGTGAACTTGCTGAGGGTACACCGTGTGCCTTCATACAGGTCACTGATGAATAGATTGAACAAGACAGGTACCCAGGGGATACCGCTAGCTATAGGCCTCCAACTAGACTATGCACTTCTGATCATAACACTGTAGCTCAAAAAAATGTTCCTCTGGACATACTTGGAAGTGTATGAGTCCTCCTCCAAGACTATTCTGAAAGACAACAAGATTCAGTACACAAGAATTTCCTTCATAATCATATTCTTATATGTTCAGATTTTCAGTATGTGCCTTTTTTTTCTTTGAAGTTCAAGGACACGAGCAGTCATGCATGAGTAGCACAAAACTTTATCTTAAGAAATGCTGTGACAATCTTCTTTGCATCTATGAGCTTCAAGAGAGATTTTGGTTCTGCAAATTGTGATTCTACGCAGGGATTTTTCCTGTTATGCCGTGATTGTGGGTTTTTTTCCTAAATTCAGGCAATATTAATGGCACGGCTGCAGATTTCATTTGATGCAGATCTGTGTTTTCTCAACATATGTGCATAAGTACATCCACCTGCTCATTAACAGATGATTTAAATATATTTTGATGCTTGTTTTCTGCCTAATCAGTTAATTGTGGGCAATACTCATGCTGTTCCAGAGTGGTCTGAATGAAATTCTGAGTATGTTACCACACCTGTTCTTGCCAGCAATGTCAGCTGAGTTTATTAATGATTCAGTTTTCCCCTTAACACTATGACAACTTCTGAGCGATAATGGAAATTCAACTAGTTCTGAGGTGAACTTGAAAAGCAAGCTTTCTGACAAGATACTAGTTTTCTCACAGTGATTGGTTCCCTGTTTGTACTGCTTTTTTTTTCTTATTTATTTATTTATTTATTTATTAATATTAAGCCTGTTTTTACTTATTTTCCTGTTAAGTCTGAGAGAGCAATTGTGTACAGATTTTTTTTTATTTTTATTTTTTATTATTTTTATTTTTCATGCATATTTCACCATTTTTCTTTATGGTTTCAAGATCTGAAGGAAAAAGATGCACTTGCATCTTTGGC
Source organism: Pavo muticus (assembly GCA_016647715.1). Taxonomy (NCBI): domain Eukaryota; kingdom Metazoa; phylum Chordata; class Aves; order Galliformes; family Phasianidae; genus Pavo; species Pavo muticus. Next base: position 4,455,398 of record JACDJE010000205.1, on the reverse strand, counting down.
TCGAGTTATGTTAGCACATGCTGAAAATGGGAACACACAGTGCTAAAATCTTTACTACTTCTGTTAGCCAAGTACAGCTGCCATGCTGGGTGGATGACAGACCTATATTGGTCTGCTGAAGCCAAAACGCTTCACTGTGAGAAGGTTCATTTATATTTGCTTTTTCAAGCTGTTCTCTGAACTGGAAGACCACAGAGAATCTGTGTTTTTTGACCTGTGATTTGAAGTGGGAGTGTCCTCAAATCACACTTTGAGCTTTTCCTATGTGAAGTTTTGTACAAATTGACTGCTGGAGGCAGTGTCAGAAGAATGAGAACTTCAAAGGTGGTGACTCAAAAAAATACAGGAAAGAGCTAAAACAAATCTCTACAATTTCTCTTAGCACAGGTCAGAAGACTGACATAAAATTAAATACAGATTCACCTGCTATCTCCTCCTCTCAGCAGAAATATCCTCAAAGCCACTCTAAGTTTAATGTTCTGAATGTCTCTTTATTTCTAATTAAGACATCCTCCCCCTTTGGAAGCTGTCAGTAACATGTCTTTCTGTGCCATTTCTCTTAAAACATTCCTTGTAAAGTCACTGTTCAGCAATGGTGATATAGTCAGAGAATGAATAAAACACGTTTTCTAGTTAAGTGAGTGGTTTATACTTTACAGATAGTTCTTCTGACCTGCTGATTCAACATCAAACAAAACAGATGCAGCAACTATAGCTACCTAGAAAAAAAAAACATCAAGCCACTATAAAATGTTGTGGCTTCCTGTGGCTAGTATCCAAAACCTGATACCTTGAAGCAGGAAATTGTATAATGCATTTTTCTTTCTTTCAACAATGAGTACTGGTATTGAGTGAAGTGAGGAGTGATAAAGTATCTATTGAGAACTTTACAGCAAAACTTGGAAATGTGCATACACCTTCAAAGAATATTGTAAATATGAAAACTGTTACGTGACTTTTTCTGCAGTGTGAGAATCTTCAAAATTTCAAACATATTCTTGACAGGTAATGTTATAGTTAAATTATATCCAGGACCAAATGAAATGTCACAGAATCACAGAATCACAGAATTACAGAATCACCAAGGTTGGAAAAGACCGACAAGATCATCCAATCCAACTATCCACCTATCACCAATAGTTCTCCCTAAACTATGTCCCTCAACACAGCGTCCAAACGTTCCTTGAACACCTCCAGGGTTGGTGAGTCCACCACCTCCCTGGGCAGCCCATTCCAGTGCCTGACCACTCTTTCAGAGAAGTAGTATTTCCTAATGTCCAGCCTGAATCTTCCCTGGGGCAGCTTGAAGCCATTCCCTCTAGTCCTATCACTAGTAACACGAGAGAAGAGGCCGACTCCCAGCTCACTACAACCTCCCTTCAGGTAGTTATAGAGAGCAATAAGGTGTCCCCTGAGCCTCCTCTTCTCCAGACTGAACAAACCCAGCTCCTTCAGCCACTCCCCAAAAAATGTGTGCTCCAGACCCCTCACCAGCTTTGTTGCCCTTCTTTGAACATGCTCCAGGGCCTCAATGTCTTTCTTGCAGTGAGGGGTCCAAAACTGGACACAGTACTCGAGGTGCGGCCTCACCAGTGCTGAGTACTGAGGTACAATTACTTCCCTGTTCCTGCTGGCAACACTGTTTCTGACGCAAGCCAGGATGCCATTGGCCTTCTTGGCCACCTGGGCACACTGCTGGCTCACGTTCAGCCGAGCATCAATCAATACCCTCAGGTCCATTTCCTCTACACTTTCTTCCAGCCACTCTGCCCCAAGCCTGTAGCATTGCCTGTGGTTGTTGTGGCCAAAGCGCAGGACCCGGCATTTGGTCTTGTTGAACCTCATCCCATTGGCTTCAGCCCAGCTATCCAGCCTGTCTAGATCCCTCTGTAGGGCCTTGCTACCTCCAGGCAGATCGACACTTCCAGCCAACTTGGTGTCATCTGCAAACTTACTGAGGGTGGACTCAATGCCCTCATCCAGGTCATCAATAAAGATATTGAAGAGGACAGGCCCGAGCGCTGACCCCTGGGGAACACCACTCGTGACCGGTCGCCAGCTGGATTTAACTCCATTCACCACCACTCTCTGGGCCCGGCCCTCCAGCCAGTTCCTTACCCAGCCAAGAATGTACCTGTCCAAGCCACGGACCTGGATGCAGGCTGTGTCAGGTAAGTCTAGCTCACTACTCCTAGTCATTTCACTCTGTGATTACAGATGTCTGGGTCTACTTCACAGGAATAGCCTTGTGCCCATTAACCCTTCTGTCACTAGGCATTGCAAAGAAGTCTGGTTTGTCTTATTTCCTCCTTCCCATCAAGCATACTGATTGATAAGAGCCTTCTCCACATTGAAGTCCTGGCTCTCTGTCTTTACTGATATGATTCATACACCTCATACTCTCAGTCATTTTTGTAACTCCTTGCTGTACTCACAGTAGTGGGAAGGTTCACTCACCTCAGCCTCCTGTGAATCCATGTCACCTCACAGTCAGCTTGTTGTCCACCAGGGCACCCAGAGCATTTTTTTGCTAAACTGAAAATCTCTTGGGAAAATTCTCAGTATGGATACTCTTCTTTGTTCAACTTCCAGGAAACAGGACTTAAATCTCTATTTTACAGGTTGTTGGTTATCTAACCACAAATTATTGGTTATTTTAGGAGGCATTTTAGACAAGTAATTGTCTAAATAATTATAAATATGTTACAGTAAGAATTTGATTAACAGTTTTCTTTAACCTAGAAAGATACTTTAACTATTAAATTACCCATTATTTCCCTATTTATTGTCATTGAATCTGGGCAGACAGCTCAGCTCACTTTTCCCACATAAACCAAAACCACTCCACTGTCTTTTGGCACTGCTCATCCATGGAGTTAGATAAGTTGTGCCATATGAAATTTCAATCACCTGCTTCCAGTTTCCATAAAAAGAACCTCTGTTATACAATATGCTAAAATCTGTTCTGGGTCAACAGTGTAGCTACAACACTACCTTCCAGATCCATTAATATTTAGTTACGGAATTTCCTCAGTTCCTTTGGGAATCCATCCTTTAACAGTGTGCTCTGCTCTCAACACAAGAATTATGGGGAACACCCAGGAATTTTATGAGCTGTTCCACTGATTTTACTGAGATACTAATGCTGAGACGTTTCCCAAGCTTCCAAGCCTGTGTTGGCTTGAGTGCATGCTATTTCCTTTGCCAGCTCCAAGAATGAAAAGGCTGTTAAATACTACAGTTGAAGTGTGTATATGCCATGTGTGATTTCTCTCTTATATTCAAATTAGGAGAAAAATGTAACAGAGGTAACAGTCACGATGGATCTGTGTCATTGTTTACAGAATACACATCACATTCATACTTCTGCTTATGAAAAGAAGGTTTATCTTTTGCAACAGTGCAAATGTGCCATGGTTTGAAGCAGCTTGCATTTCCTACAGGAATTAATTGCACAGCCTGTGACTTTCTCTTCTGAAACAGATCTTTGTCTCCAAACTTCTACTTATTTAAGCTGGGAAACTTTGTCATCTACCCTTTCTCTCTCCAGAGAACTGTAGATTTGATTAACTTTAGTCTTCAACGTTATTTAAGGAACACTTTTTCTCAGGTGTGTACTCCATCATGCCTCAAAGCTAAGAATCAAAATTAACCAAATGTAGATGCATTCTTTCCTGTTCAGCAGGGGAGTGTTAATAGTTGAGGAATGAGGGGAAAGATAGTCTTTTTGCAATAAGAAATTAAATTGATGCATATTTTGTTACTTTATTCATGCTGAAATACGTAATGATATCTATGTGTGGGTATGTATCTATCTGTCTTCAGCAGTTTTAATCTTAAAGAGAACAGCTAAAATGAAGGATAAAGAATGGATAGATAGATAACAACGAAGGAAAAATGGCACATTTATTAGTACTTTTACAAGGAAATTTGAAAGGAAGTGTAACAAAAGTTATGATAAACAAAAACTGGAATGTCCCAAAAACTGAAATGTCCCTGATTGCTTTTATGACAAAATAAATGCTTATTTTATATTCCAGTACACCTGACTTCAGCATTTCTTCATGTTTTGATTTCAAGAAGCATTCTAAGAAAGGTATTTAATTCCCAATTAACGACACATATAATATTCAAAAAAGTGGGTGGGTTGAACTATAATCTTACATTTTTGAAAGTACAGTTTAAAAGGTACAGGAACTGTACCTTTTAAGTAAATACAATGTAAAATGTACTATCAGAAAATCTAAAAAGATACACATTTTTTATACATGTGTGCATAAAAATTCACAAAAGCCAACCTATATCTAACATAATTCAAAATACTATTCACTGTGCAATCTCTGCCAAGAGTGAAGATGCAGAAAATACCTGAAATGTGCAGGGATGTAAAATTACTGTCCATGAACCCATAAATTCGTGAAATACTTTCTGACTACTGATGCAAAAAATGTTATTTTCAGCTCTTTCTTCCTGTGATACTCAGTTATCTATTTTATAGGAAGAAAAAGCTTCTTCAATGTTTGCTTTACTTTATCAAAATTAACTTCAGGCATATTTGTTTTGGGAGGCCAATTCATTTATAAGTGTGTACTTTTGTCTTATATTTTACATTTAATTCTTGGTCACAGTTAAGTGTATTAGGTAAATTTATCTTCTATGCATGGAAGTGAACGTCGTGAACACAAGCTTTCTTTCTGTAAGAACAAACGATTGATTGTAATAATTTTTAAATCAGTCTGGTTAAAGAATCAATGTTACGAAGTTTTTTTTCTATTTTTTTTTAAGTAATGACTAGTTAATTTTTAAAAAATCAATTTAAAATGAATGATGATTTCAGTATAACTCACTGTACTTAGGCAAGAAATGCAAATAAAAATTATATAGCGGATACTGCTGTTATACTTGTAATTCTTTTGTCTTTGAAGAGATCATAGGTTTTAAGTTATGAATTGTTTGCAAATTGTATTGTTCTGGGTATGACTATTGGGTATTGATTTCATCAGTTAATAAGATACCTGAATTTATAAAATACAACTGTGAACTAAATGTATTTTTTACTGTATATCTCACTACTGGAATACATTCATCAGCACAGATTTCAAAAGTATTTTCAGTTGCAACTTCCTGCTATACATGATTTGCAGCAATGCAAATGGTTTAGTAGTAAATTCATTCAAAAATTCTATATCATCCAGTTGATCTCTGCATCCGTCTAATTAGAACTTCTTAATCTTCTTGCTTGCCTTCTTTTTCTGCGTAAAAAAAAAAAAAAAAAAAGTCTGTGAGTTCCATCTGCTAGTGATAAGTAATTTCAGTACGTTACTAGTGATGTTTGGTTAACTCTGTCATGACGAGTAGAACCTATGAAATGCTACTAAGGTGCAAAGTTACCTTCTGTTAGTACTTTCTGCTGCATAACATGGAAAATGGGAGTATTTATCAACACACAAATTGAATCATCAACATGGAACATTTCTGTTTTGAAAAGATGAATGGAAAAATAGAAGAGTGTATAAGCAGTCAAGTACACTTGATACTTCTTAGTATGAGTAAAAGACTCAGTTGAGAACTTATCTAGGAAGCTACAGTACAGTCAATGCACTATTGAAATGCTGAAGAGCAATAAAAGGAAGAATGGCAGGCTAACAGCAACTGTCTTCAGACTTGCATAACTTTCAGTGACAGGAGGAAAAACGAGGGGAGAAAACAAGAATAGAAAGGAAGGGGTAGATTTCTACAGAGTATTTCAAGTGAGCTCTGTTAGCTGAAAGTTCATATTAACCATTCAAAACTGCTCAGGAAATTCTGATTCAGGAATTTTTAACAACACATTGAGACTTCTGTACAAGATTAACTTGCAGGACTTCTAAACTTCTTATTTATAAGCAAAAATTTCCTCAATATATGATTTTTTTTTTTTTTTGGCACATTTGTAACATTAAAATATGATAGACAAATCTCTATGCACTTTATGACCAATTTAGACTCCATTAGGCAGATCTGGTATCTGTAGCTTCCTTGCTGTGTGCAGTGAAATGATCTGGGTGAAAATCTCAGACTTTACTGTAAAATTATTTAGCAATGATGAAGTCCATTTGTTTTGTTATGTGAAATATTTACAAATATTTTTATATGCTTATCCTCAGGAATAATTTAAGTAACTTAAACCAAACCCTGATGATACAAGTTCCAAATTCTCTGATACATGTGTGAAAATTCAAAATAGCACAGTTAAAGTGAAATATGACTTACAGATAGCTTTGGAAAACAACTGACTTAATCTGTGGTATATGGAGGAGGCAAGCAACAGAAATTAAATATTTGCTCTTCAAATGATTGCTAGCAGCCCTTCGTTATGTATCTCTAGTGATTACTAACTTGAACTTTCCAGGTTTGCTCTCTTCAAACAGACGTTTCTTCTCTGGATCTAGTTATGTATTTTGTTTAAAATCATCATCTTGGAATAAATGTGAAAACTTACACTAAATTCTCTGGACAGTTAGTATGCCTTTACATTTTCAAATTTCAATAATACTCATCTATAAATAACAGACTATAAATTAAAAATGAAGCATGAAGCACTTCTGCCTTTAACATAAATGGAAAGCACTTAAAAGGAGTAAACAAAATGTGATGTTTCTTAATGTGTCATTTGAGTGAAGATTGATCTAGGAAGCCACAGTAGAGTCAATGCACTGCATAAATGTTAAAGAACAATGAGAGAAGGAACAGTGAAGTAACAGCATCTGTAACTGGAGAAAAGGAGAAAGGGTGATTTTACAAGGCTGGGATTTGTTTTCCTCCGAAGTACATGGAATCTAATTTCTGAATCTATCACAAGGATCCTTCCTGCAAGAATTAAGCCCAAAATAAAGAGAGAAAAAAAAAAATTCTGTTAAATAACAGAATTTCAAAGGAAATTAGTTCTCGTAATTCATATTTATGAATTTTGAAAAATACTGAAAAAGAGTAGAAAATGTTGGATGGGACAATTCTGAAGAAGTTCATTTCTGTATGTATTAGTTGCTGGTTTCCTTCTTCTTTCCTAATCTACACTAGATATTTAACAATTTAGAAGAATTTAAAGAAAAGAGACTGTTGTTTTGTTANATTAAACAACCTAAAACTTAAAGTAAAATATCTTGTGGTTCAAGTAAAATAAAATGTTTAACCACACTGAGTTGCTGATCCTTGTATTTTGCCCTAATCACAGGAGCCCTACACTGGCATTCTGTTGCCTGAACCCCTAAGATAAAGTGATTGGCTTGATCAGGGCACATTCTAAAATGAAAGGGAGTTCCCATTCACACTGAGATTTTCCCAGACACTGAAGGCCCACTTCTTAAAAATAATTAAGGGTTTAGTTTAAATCCAGAAGAGTTTTGTAGTTGACTACGATATTTTTCCTTGTTGGCACTCAAGCCATATTAAATCCCTCTATGCTTACCACTTTTCTCACTCAACTGTGTTCTACAATGTCCCATGATATAACTGTTCCAAAAAAAAAAACCAAAAAAAAACAAAACACAACAACAACAACAACAACAAAAAACATTGCTACATTGCTTGAAAGACTACTGAAGATCTGGGTTATAAATTCTGTTTTGATTTTGCTTTCATACTTGCTACTGAAATGGGTTGCAGTATATAACTGCCTTATAAACCAAAAGAAAGATATCAAACTCTGTATTGGCTATATTTTATGTATATGTATGTATTTCAAACTTTTGTTACCTTTATCATAGACACAAATTTCTCTTTCACAGATATTTCTCACTCTTTTTTATATCATTACTTAGATACTATTTCTTTTGACATTTACAGTAAAAGGTGATGCATAGCAGACTGTTACACTTAGTAATTGCTTTAAAAGTTAAAGGAAGACATTCTCAGAATTTAGGAATAAATCAATTTTCTACCAATTGATCTTAATCAAAATCACTATAAATCATCAGCACTTAATTGCTTAAAAATAAGATACTGAATTTAGAAATCTATGACATAGATCAGTGTTCATTTTTCTGTATGATGTACATCACTTTTGTCAATTCTGATTTGAAAAATGAGTAATCTCCAGTGTAAAATTATTTTTAACTAACTATTCAAACAAGCCTTTTAGCTAAATACTCAGTTGCATCTAATTTTTAATTAATTTATGAAGGTTTTATCATCTGGGTCACAACAATGTCATTGAATGCTCAGACTCAATTTGGAATCAATCTAGATTAAGTTGTTAGTTGCAATAATTGACCTTTTATTTCTATGCAGACCAAATGAGTCTCCAAGGACCCGCATTCTTACTGTATTAAAACTGGGAAATATTTTAAATGCAACCAAGCAACAATTATTTTTATTCTAGTATCCCATTTTTATGCTTTGGAAAATCAATGATTACACTGGGTGAAAATAGGAGATAAAGTAACACATTGTCTATATATCAGTTGATAGAATAATGGAATTCCAGAGTGAGTCATATTCCAACCTAGTCTTGTACTATTTTGTAAACAAAAATTAGTGGGTAGCAGTTACAGTAGACCCCATACAAGGTGCATTTCCTTGTTTACAATAATTTCTACAATTAACATCTAAAAATGACAGCTATTTCTTTTTTTTTTCTGTTCCTTAAGCAGCAAAATATTTCACATCTTAAAATTATTTTCTTTGATACAATAGTATATGCACTTGTCTTAATTTCTTCATGTATTTCATGAGAAAAGTATTTTTGTTCTTCTGCTGTTGCTCTTTGAGACCTGTAGTAAATTGAGCTAGTGGAAAATGCATGGATTTGTTATATTTACTTGAATTTGGAATGTAGCCCTAAGTAAGTCACTATAAAGAATATAGAAACAAACAATAATACAGAGCAGGAACATGAAACCAGGATTTGCTGGCACAAAATATTGCAGTCATGATTAACTTCACAATTGTCAAAAACAAGGCTTTTCCATTGTGAAGACAAAAGAAATAGAAAACAGTGCATTTCTGAAATTTGCATACATTTTGATTTAATTGCAACTTGAAATTACCAAGAGTTTATATTTTCCATCAAAACAGAAAATTAGCACACAGAGCACAGGTCTGAAAACTTCATGTAAGAATCAAAAGGATCAAGTTCATGCTCCAGCTGTGGCAGAACAGTCACTGACTGAGCTTTTTTATTCCAGAGCAGCACCTTAAATACTGGGACAGTTCCATCATTCTCAAACTAAATTTTGAAAGTCTCAAACTACTACAATCCTCCTGCCCTCTAGAGGAAGTCCGATAAAAGTGCCCATTGAATTTAGGACTGAATAACCCTTGGAAACTTCAGAACCTTTTTTGGGNGGGGGGTGTGGAGTGTAATAGCCAGTGAGCAAAATGGTGAGTATTCACTGATCCATTGGTGGTAAAGGAGGGACATGACACAGTGGGATAACAGAGATTAATGTAATTAGGAGATATAAAGGCAAATACTGAAAAATGAAAATATTTCTGTTTGGACTATATAAATGAGCCATGGATTCCACCACCAAAGCCTACATCTTAGATAGAAGCTCAGTGCGACACAAAAGGAGATTAGATATTTGAAAAATAAACAATATCTTTTATTTTAGCTGGAACAAAGCACTGTTAAGTTCCACAGTATGCCAGACAAAAGCAAAAAGTGAGATTGCATGGAAATGCCATTTCTTTTGTAAGACACTGCGTAAGATTTTCTTCACAGCAGAGTTTTGGAACACAACAGGAGATTAGATATCCTATTTTTGCTCATTTACTTTTTATTCATAAGGACTTTCACAGTTTTAATAGAGGGAAGCCAATTAACAATTGGCCAATTAATTGGAACCACACTGTGAAAGCAATGAGATTTCATTCCCCTTTCCTCTCCTCCCCCCAGACCTTTACTACAGAGTTGCATGGAGAAGCCAGTCATTTTGCTGGGGACAACTCTGAACCCCTGACATTTTAGTTGCTATCCAATTTAGAGAATAATATTTGTTTATTATATATGACCTTTTAAAATTGAAATGAATATATTATGGACATCACTGTATTCCATGCATATGAATCAAAGCTCTCATTTTACAGCTATAACAGTTTATTATCAGTGACCCAGTACTGATTTAGAATCTGGCTCACTTCCCTGACTGTGTTATGATTCTACTTGTTTTTTACCTTCCTATATACCTACAAGTTTGAATTATACAATGTAAATTAATGGTTTGAGCAATACATAAATGTGCCCCAATTTTTTTTCTCTAGCAAAACTTTCTCATCTTATTATTCTAGAGAAACTTTTGTGGCATCTACAGAATTTTGTGTTTCTATGTTTTTTTTGTTTTGTTTTTTTTGTTTTTAATAACTGCCTGTAGCTTTGCAAATGTCTTGAAGAAAACTGGGACTGTAAAATGGAATAATATTCTCCTTACTTTCTAATACCTAAAGTATGGAAACTTTTATTTTGTTGCTGAGGATGGAACCAGGCTGGACTGCTGAGAACAAATGTTACAACTGTTTTAGTATGCTGTAGACAGACAGAAGAAAAGTTAAGAAATATATAGTTTGTTTTTGTTTTATTTTTTAAACTCTCTGACCTCTCACTCACATGTAAGTGAGAATTTCAGATAGATACAACTTCTTCATCACTTACAGGTTATTCATACCACAATGCATTTTCATACCATTCTCAGTCAAGATACCAACTTTAGAGACTGAACAACGATCTTCTGTCTATATTTTTGTATTTCTGTGGAAACCATCATATTCTAAACTGAAACATATCTTAACATTCACAAAGTCATGCACAGATTTATAGAAAATGTGTCTTCTAACTTGTTATCTCCTAAATTATGACAGTAGATGGAAGAACTTTTGGAAGTTTGTGAGTAAGAATCTCTGCTAGCTGAACATAAGAAAATTGTTGGCAGATATTTGTACTATGAAGAAGTACCCTAAATAAATGTACTTAAGAAAACAATAACCGTGACTGCAAGAAAATCAACAGTAAAAAATATTTCACTATCAGTAGCAAAGTTATTTCTGTTGGTAAGTAAGACAAGTAGCACATACATATGAAGATTTCAGTTACTGATTCAAAATGCCAAATGTTATTTTTTTGATAGGAATATTCAGCTAACTAAAAATTAAATAGTCATTAGGACAGTGGCAGAGATTCTGTTTTTGTCTATCAATGAACTCAGTAGGATAGGAAGAAAAATTACAGATTGTCATTAGTGCTGTTTATCTATCTATCTATCTATCTATCTATCAATCATTTATCATCTCTCCATCCACCCCTCCATCCATTCATCCATTCATCCATCCATCCATCCATCCATCCATCCATCCATCCATCCATCCACCCATTTTTACCCTACCTAGTGATGCAAATAACTTCAGGCAGGCAAAGGAGTTTCATCTGGCCTTGCATCCAGGCTCATAAGTGAGTTCTTAGTGAATTAATTAATTTCATAAATAAAATATCTATTTCATATCAGGATCAAAATCTATTCAATATTTCATGTGGCTCTTCTTTAATTTACTGTGGTCCAGCTTCTGCCAGTCTAATTTACATTGATGGTATTCAAAAATCTGACCTTATTTTTACAATATTTTGAATATAGATGAAGCTAAAATTAAATTTGAAACAGAATCAGAGCTTGTGTAAATTCTGTATCTTATAGTTTCCTAAAATGCTTTTATTTATTTATTTATTTATTTATTTATTTGCTGTTAATAAAGATATAGACATAACTTTTCTCTTTTTTTCTTTACAGAAAACTAGCGTGAACCTGGAAAGGATGCATAACTATGCAGACCAAGAAGCTCAATTCCTGCATCTTTGAAATTTTTCCAAGAGATCAGTTGTATTTGTGATATAGCAGGGAAATTTACCACTGATAGCTGAAAAACTTTAGATCCTTTCTGACATCAGATGTAATATATATGTTCTAAAACAGTCTGTTCTATATTACTGGCCTGCATAGTTGACTATGAAAATCTCAAAGTTTTATTAAATTTCTTAGCTTTCAGATGTATAACCATGATACTTGCCAGTAGAATTACCATATGCTAAACATTGTTTTATTAGTAGGGAGCCAAAATACTTTTAATAAAATAAATATATTGTTGAGGTTTAACCCAGCAGGCAGCTAAGGACACCACACAGCTGTTCGCTCACTCTCCTGCAGTGGGACTGGGGGAGAGAATCAGTAAAAGATAAAACTCATGGCTTTAATAGAAAAGGAAGGGAAAATAATAATAATAATGATAACAGAATATACAAAACAAGTGATGCACAATGCAATGGCTCACCACCTGCTGACAGATGACAGCAATAGCCTCAACTTTTAGTGTTCCACATGACGCTGTATAGTATGGGACATCCATTTGACCAGTCTGGGTCAATTGTCTTGTCTGCGTTCCCTCCCAGCTCCTTGTGCACTCCCAGCCCCTCGCTGGCAGGGCAGCATGAGAAGCTGAAAAGTCCTTGGTCCTGTGTAAGCACTGCTCAGCAACAGCCAAAATATCAGTGTGTTATCAACATTATTCTTATCCTAAATAAGTGACAGTGCTGGTGAAGCACTGGAACAGGTTGACCAGAGATGCGGTGGAAGCCCTGTCCCTGAAGACATACAAGGTTAAGCTGGACTGGGCTGTGAGCTACGTGATGTAGCTGTAGCTGTCCCTGTCCATTGCAGGGGAGTTGGAATAGGTGACCTTTAAAGGTCCTTTCCAACTCAGATTCTATGATTGTATGATTCTGTGATCACAGTCCAAATGCATGTGCAGTCCTATGCAATTCTGAAAAATGCTTCTAATAAAAATAATAAAAGTGTAGAATACAAAATATCTATTTATTTGTACAAGTATAAGCAGCTTACATTATGGAAAATAAAACTTCAATTTTAAAATTGTGAAAATTCAAGCCAGTTTATATGGATTTGTTAAAGCAATGTATAAAACTGCAACTGCAATAAATAGACTTTCTGATAAAACGCTTTTGCTATAACCAATGTTAAATGATATGCTCACAAAAGAAGGAAAACACAAGCCATTATTTCGCTGACTGAGGATAACTCAGGGAGTATGACCTCTAACATTCACACTGATCTTAGTTGAAAGCCTTTTCATTATTTTCTGAAATTTCACTTACTGACATAGAAGCTTTCAAAAATCAAATGCAAGTGCTATGTCTATCTGCCACATGCAGTCAAAAGGGGATAGAAACATAATCTCTGGAGGTGCTTTTGAAAACTTTAACCAGTTCTCACTGAAAATGAGTGCAATGTACCTAAGACCTAAGCTACTTAGATGCACTTGAAATTTGAATGCTTCTTAATTACAGAAATCCCTTTGATGTATGTATCACAGGTAATGGGAATCAGGAGTACCTATGGTATGTTCAGAAAAGGAAAATGTTTTACTAACCTAATCAGTTATCAGCTGTATTGTGCCCTAAAGCTTGAGGATTTATTCCTATTATCTTAATTTTTATGTAGAAAAAAATCTGTCCGTGTGTGTTTGTGTTAACTCTTTTGGCTGAAGTTTTACAAAGAGCTTAAAGGAGTTGAATTCAATCAAATATGGGTGTCTAATACCTTTAGATCCTTTGAAAAGACTGTTTTTTAATGTCTAATCCTCTATCTAAATATAACTCTTGACCTATTGATATTCTGTGGCAAGAATTTTTCATATGTTCCTTTCCTTACCATCTTTCTCAAAATAGTTGATGATTTATATGTACATACAATATACATATATACTAAATTCTAGCAGGAGAGAAAGACAGAAGAGATTTCCATCGTGAACAAAGGAAAATGTAATCTGGTTCCAAATACTTTCCAATTATGTTTGTGTCTAAAGGACATCCTTTCCTTTATCTCTCATCCAGTAAAAGAAAAATAAATAAATCTGTAAAGGCATAAAGACAAAACCACAAATGTTTTGCTCCTTCTTATTAAGTTTAGGGATACAAAGTTACCATGGCGACCTCTTTGCTTTTGCATGAGTTGTGATAGATTTGAATGTTACAGAAGGTAGATGACAACAGCCAAAGCAATTGCCTGGTATTCAGGTGACAGCATCTCATTTGGAAGCAGTTACTGTATATAGTGCAGGTATATACCTCATTTCTTCCAACAATAGCTGCTGACAGGAGCAACCAGATCTTCGACTGACAAACCAGAAAACATTGTTTTTGAGACCTACAGCTGAAATGACAGCTGCCTTTTTCAGTAAGAGCATTAAAGAATGCACATTATTTGAAGGGTTTCATGTGGGTGCACACGTCAGTACACAGGTACAAATAATGTGTCTTACTTTTAACTCTGGGAGTAAGCTGGCACTTTTCAAATTGGCATGCCAAATTATCTTCTGTTGTGACCTTGTTCATTCCTATTAGCTAGATATTAGACAAGAATCTTATGCCACCTTGACAAGGGCTTTTGTTTCTCTTACACTCTTATTGAATCCTACATGAGTGATGGATGAGAGCTGTGCATGTCTGAATAAGCAGGGGGAATCGCCCTAATGAATTATCTTCTGCAGTGCAATACTCTTTGAATGAAACAACTTACACACTATGTATTAACTGATGTGACCGCTTCATTTCAAATACTTTCTATAGTTGCCATCACTCAGAAAGGCTGGTGTTTACAGCTCTCACAGGAGGAATATTTATCTGACAAACTGTGTTGGAGATATGAAACTTAATGGTAACAAAACAAAGCTATAAGAATGTGCATATCAGTAAAATACAGCCCCGGGATCCTATTAAGCTTCCAACTTTTCTTTATATTTGAATTTATTTGTTTCTGTTACATTTTTCTGTAGGTTAAATCAGTTCACTACAGTATCTTAACCATCACAGCCTATTTGATTTACTCAGGTAGCCTGACTGGATTCATACAGTGAGTGTGGTAGGACAGTCAGCCAAGTTTGGCAGTGTGCTCCATGGCTGTCAAACTCATATGGGACCTGGTGCTATTGTGTCAGTTCACAAAGATGAGCTGATTGAGATGCTCTTCATTTCATGGTATGACAGCTGTGCATGACTGTCTTGAGCATTTCTTGCTGTTCATGTTGCTGTTGCCACTGCTGAAACACACCACCCAGCATCTCACTGTGCTCACATCCAATGTTTGGTCTCCATAAATGATCAGCAATCAGTGAGTGTCAGTGGGTGCCATTTTGTCCACATGGAGGAATTCAGTTCCACACCTTTGCTTTATACGCACTTCCATGTCAGATGCCATTTGTCAGACTGCCCCCTGTGCTGCCATCTGTCACACAGCAACAACGTGTAACAGAATATTGGCGGGAAGATTCAGCCTCTGCTATCATATCACCAACACCCACCACATTATGGGCTGACATAAAAAAATATGAGGCACTACATTTGGAGCTGCTCTGGTATTATGGGTATAAGATTATAAACATGTTTGTGTGGGGTTTTGGTTTTTTTTTTTTTATCATGTTTGTTCACCAGCAATTTACTGTGCCAACACATTTTATTTCCCGTGATTTTAGTCTGTCTTTGCCTGTGTGTTTACAGTCTGTTTTTCAATATGCTGTCCCTGTTTGCACATTTCACTCTTTGTTGACAATTAACTCTGTTGTCAACAAAGTGAAATAGTTCTTCTGACATAAATTGTTTACAAACCTCAGCTAAACCTAAAATAATCACTCATGTCTTGTCAACATTTTATATGGTTTGCAAGAAGACAATTACTTGAAAAATACTTTACAGTGAAATAGATTTTAAATAGAAGAAAAAGAAGGCACAGATTTGATGAGTGATTTGTATATTTAAGGAACAGTTGGAAAGAATAAGAAAAAATGACAATGTGCCTTAAATTATACATGTATGTATTCATTTAATGATAGCTTAGATCTCACAGGAGTCTTATGAGACATTGCTGAGCTAAACTGTCTCAAGGCAATGCTAGCACAACAGCCAAAGAAGATGAGGAAGTCATTACTTAAATCCTCAATTGATATAAGATGGCATAGCTCCTCTGACTTTGATGGGACTTCAACCTTGAAACAGAACTTTTAGTGTGCTTGTGAAGAGTGTGTCATTTTCTGGTTATGAAGAAAACTATACTCAGTTTTTTTGACAGTCACTGGGTCGTTACTGGAAAATTCTGATAGACAATACAAAGAGGAATGAAGTTGAGATCCTTACAGATAGTGTTCTAAAATCATGCCAAGAAGTATAGATTTCAGTATAGGCTTTTTAGAAGATTTTAAAAATATTCTGTACTGGGGATGTTATTCTGTGATCAAAAAGATTATAAGAATCCAGTTATGAGGAGTATACCACAAGAATATTGTGGATATTAGCCCTTGCTTGGCATACCATTTGAAAGATTTTATTTGTCTTTTTTTTTTTTTCATTATATACTATTTATTTTTTATTATTTTTATGTAGTAGAACAAGAGGAATAACTATGTTCTATTATGTTGCTATTTTGCATTTTTGGGGGGAAGGAGAAAAAGTGTGCTGCATCTAGATCAGTACTTAACCTACAAGTTCTGAACTTGAATTGGATCCTGCCTTCATTATAGTCATGTGAGTCTCAGTGCTGTGAAAAGCTCCATGGGGAACATTAGGAGATTTAAGAGATTTTGAAAATTATTTATATCTAAGCACCGTAACACCTTTTTGGATACCTATATTGAAATCTCTTTTATTTCAAAAATTACATATAGTCTGTCAAAATACATTTGAAACTTTTAAAGACTAACTCCGTCTGCTGTTAACTTGTACCTTGTAGCTAGTGTGTTGAGTTGGAAATGCTTCCACAGAATAGACTGAAATTTTTCATCTAAATGACATAATAAATAAGACAGAACAGTAGGATGAATTGTCATATTGTTTCACTGGAAAACTTAAGATTACTAATTAGACTCCAATTTTAAAGCCATTTATCCATTTAGTTGAATAAAATCTTCAGTAATATCACAGATATGCATAAAATTGTAATGGAGAATTAAATGTAGTTAGCTGAACGTGCCCTTAGTGTTCCAGAGAAGAAATTTACTTATAACTCCCTCAGCCACTATACAAACTATTTCAGAAGGTGAAGATACAGGTCTGATTTGGAAAGAAAATGAAAGTATGAAGAGAGTCAAACAATAATTTGATACCTGTTATTATGGTAGTACTCTTACAAGAGTTTTCTGCTGGCTGACAAATACAGAAATCACTGAAGAATTAGATTCTGTCTTGTCCTGTAGGTTACTGTGGAGTCATGGGAAGGCAGCGGAAATGTTCTAACTGTTGGAAAGATCTGCCATAATAATAATAATAATAATAATGGCTCTTGGAATATGAATACAAAGTAGCAACATGGTTTATATGACATGACAGCGAAAATAAAAATGCTAATCAATTATATTGTGGAAACCCATTAGATCATTTTGATCATTGATCATTTCAGCACCTTGTAACACAACAATTTTGGAAACACATCTGTTTCTAACCTACAACTTTTTATTCTCAACTTCAAGATTGTTCTGTTTACCAAGACATGTATTCTGTGAAAGTTGTGTCATGCTCTACAGGAGCCACACTGTAAATTTACCTTGCAAATGTTTGCAAAAATACCAATAATCAAAAAATCATTTCCTATGGATAAGCACAATTTATTGTAAAATATTGCAATCCACATACATGTTGTCTTAATGTATTAGAGCATGTCAACATCCTTCTAAAGCCCTTCCTTGTTAGTAACATTTCAAGAACTGTTATAACATAATAGTATGTTGTTACCAGGAATTTTTTTCTTCTATCTCTTGTTCATCCTTTCTCCTCTAGTTAAAACCAACAATACAAACCACCACAACTGTGGAGAAAAATAAAGAAAAACAAACAAACAAAAACAAACAACAAAGAACCTCAAAACCAGGTCACAGCACAGAATGTAAAACTGAAAACCTAAATTTTGGAGACAAAAAGTAATATATAACTGAGCAATACCATAATTTCAATTAATCTGTTAAGCAGTATTGCTTTTCTGTTGCTGAGAATCAGTGGTCAGTAATTTATCTGTAATTATAAGGTAAATTCATAGTTTTAAAGTTTGTAATGCATATATTAAGTTATATTAAAATTAGCACTGCATTTTAAAAGATGAAATTCAAATTCCTAGTTGGAAGATCCTATTTCCTCATATTTAACTTTAAATAGAAATAAATATTAGCAATTGCTTAAAGGCATATTTGTCCATTTCAAGTTTCTAGATTCCAATTTTGTTTCAGTATGACATAGAAGAAAGCAGAGATACAAGATTGCAACAGATTATGAAACACTTCAATACCTCTAGGAAGTTCAGTACAGAATGCTTTTAATTTTAAACAAAAAGAGTACACAAATAACCGATTAAATACAAGGAAAAGTGTACTAAACAAACCAACAAGCAATCAAACAAAAAACACAGTTCGAGAATGTTCTCTAAGCTTTCTCTTTTCTTTTAGATAAACCACAAATTCACTATTGTTAAAGTTCGTATTCTTGTTCCCTTTATTTATATTTCAATTTTTTTTTTTGTAATTGAATGAAATTAAACAATGATTTCTGCAATAAAGTTTTATAAACAATTATACATGAGTCATCTATTATTTCACAGTAGTGCCAAGGTCAGTTCAAACAGACGATGGCATCACCTTGACCACATTTTGATGACACTATAACAAGAAATTAACAGTCCAGAAAACATTTGCCATATCTTCTTTCCTTTTAGTCTTTGGTAATGTTTTCTGTGTCTAAAGAAATCAAAAGAAAGCAACCCTTAGCTGTTTGGCATTTAAACTTTTCACAGTGTGTGATTAGTCTAAGTCACAATAATGGACATAGACTTGATAATTTTTAATGATCAATATATACAGTTCAAATCAGAAAATAAATTACATTTATTTCTATCATAATAGAAAGTTATTGTTTCCCAGCCTTAAGAACGAACAGTCAACATAACAGTAATAATATTTTACTGAAAGCTCTTAAACTGATATATTCAAGTAAAAAATGAAACAAAGATACAGAGAACCTGTTTGCTGTGAGCTCCTATATAATTTTATGAGAAGTAGAAGGTCAGTTATGACATCTCTGTCTTTCTTCACTGCAGCTAATATGTATGCTAGCTCATCAGAAGCCAGATCACATCCAGTCAGTTCTCACCATAAGTAACCTCATGGTGAGATTAGGATTAATCTGAGCTGGTGAAAGGGTGAAGTGGGACACTGCATGAGTGTAAAATTTGTTCTTAATATGCCTGTGCAGTACAATTCTACAATCAATATTTACTGAAGCTGACAGTCTAGTACACATGTTGACAATTTGACTTAAACTGTTTGTGTCATGGAAGCTGAAATCCTTGAAGAATAGATGTGTTTTGAATACACAAAATAAAATTACAACAAACACAGGGATACCTTCTGTCTTGCTATAGCATTCATTGAAGGAGGAAGACAGACGGACAAAGAATGTCACATGTTGCAACCCTGTACCTTTTTGAGGAGTTGAATGAGAGTGCAGGGGCAGAAATAGAGAAAAGTGCATCTGCTAAGCTAAGTCTAATGGAAACATAATGCTTTTCCTCTGAAAATCTATTCTTCCCCATATTTGATATCCATTGACTGCATGACCTTCTGTCTTCCTATTACCTTTGCATCAACACAGAAGAAATACAGTATCGTGTTAAAGTGTTGGTTATCTCAGTGAAAATTTAGGAAAGAATGCAAAATTATTAGCAGAGATGAGGAAGAGCAATGCATTAATTTTAGTTTTTAAACTTATTTAAACATATTACCGTTCTCTTAAAGGAACTTAAGTATAGAAAAAAATCACCCATGTAACCGAATTACAAACACTATCTTCTAAAGCTTTGCATGTTTTATATTCATATTGTTTAATTGCAATCTAATTCCAGAACCAGACCGTTAGGGAAATATAATGTTAATGCATATATGTTAATAGATATATTGAATCAATTATTTTGTGAGTGTTAAGCTTCAAACAAAATGTACTACAAGATCAAGCTGATCTGAACTATACAAATAGTGATGCCAATGTAAATCATTGTACTTCTGACTAGCAATACTTTTTTCTACCTTTTCTTGTCTTTTCTTCTATTTGTTTTTCTAAACTAACAAATCAAATTTCATTTGAGGAGCGATTCATCTGGCGTGAGTTATTTTGAAATTCTTTTCAGCAATGTGAGGTAATATAAAGCCAATATATAGTAGAGCAAGAAAAAGACAACTTTTCAGCAAGACTACTGTGCAGTACAAACCAGAAAATTTGTTGTAGTAGGTTTTGTTTCCAGCTACATTTTCTATTTCTCAGCAACCTTCTGAAAATTCACAATAAAGTAAGTACAGTGTAGAAATAGGGTATGCAAAGTAACTTCATGTTCTTTCATTTTGTTAGCTTATCTATTCATGCCAGGAATAATATTCTTGGTATAGACAGGAGTATTTTATGCAATATCCCCCCAAATTTACCATTAAAAGTTTGCAAGCTTTTTATAGATAGCTGAGTGGATCGCCTCAGCAGTTTTCACAGGCTGGCTTTGTGTAGTTTCAAAGCAAATTTTATAGTCAAAGCAGAAATAATGCACTTCTACTGTTAATGCCATTTGTGCTGCCATCAAAATTGCCTGTGCTACGGCTACTATAAACTTGATGTATCAGTGAGATGAAATTATGATTCCATCAACAATACTAATAGAAAATTGGGACGATGTTGCATTTCTGCAGTACAATACTCTATGACATTAGATCGACCTCTGTAGAGCTTTGCAAAGTCTAGTTACCTATGACAGAGCAGGACCACATAAAATAGGCTGTGGTATATGTTTTCTAGGCATGAAAAGAAATTTCTTAACTTGATTAACAAATTTCTGCTAATGTCCCTGATATTTCCTTCTTATTAAATGCAAAATACACACAACTCTGTTTTTTCTTCTCTTTTCATTTGTGGAGGATTTTGTTTCATCATTAATCTTAGGGCCTAGAGTCTACAGTAAAGGTAGCTGCTCATATCATTTTAGTTTTGGAATTAGCATTTTATCTCATTCTTTCCTCTTTTCTCTTATGGGATAATATGGTTTGTTAACGTCTGAGATTCACTTGCTGTTTCTAACTACAAATCCCACCTTGTTCATATAAAGTTATAGTTTTGTTTATCTTCTTGTTTATTGTTGTTGTTGTTTTTTTCTGTGCTGAATACAGAGTATTGTCATTTTACTAGCAGATAAAGTAACTGTTGTATTTGCATATGAGCAAACAACAGATAAAGCAGGTTTAAGTATGTGCCAGTTTACTGCATCCTGTATTTCTTTTTGCACGATATAATTTATTTTGTTGTCGATTGTCCTTAATAAAAGCTCGATGATCTAGAGAATTTCCTGTATTAATCATACTATACTACTTTTTTTTTTTTTCCACCCAGGAATTACAACAGTATCACTTTCAGCCAACATTAACAGTCTTCCAAACTACAAATAAAGGATTTTTGGAAAGACTTTTTTTTCTCAGTCCGTCACTAGATGGCAGTAAAACTGTAACTCTGAACATTCCCACCTAAAGTTGATAAATTCAAGGAGAAAACTCCGAGGCTGAAGAAAGGCTATCACTGTAAGACAGCTTGCCTTCAAAGGTTAGCCAGAAGAAGGATATGGAATTTCGTGCAGAATCACTACATAATGTTAAAAAAAAATAAAAATAAAAACTCAAATAACTAAAGAAAAATAGCTTTAAGGAGGGTAGAGTGGGAAGCTTTAAGTAACGTGAAATACCAAAAGACTGATTTCATATGGCTTGCTTAAATCTGCCAAAACAGCAGATCAGTGATCCACAAAAGTAAGATGTACAGACAAGTGTCCTACCAGTGTGCCAAAAATATGATTATTTTCCATGAAAAGCTCTAAGAAAAGAGCAGACTGTACCATTTCTTTTTTATTATTATTATTGATTACCAAATGGAATTTTTTCAAACTCTGTATTAAATCTCTAGAATTAATGGTGTGAGGAGTTGCATTCCATTATTTTTAAAGTGATTCTGTCCTTATACAGGATAAGAATGCACAGTTAAGAATAGGAAAAAGTTCTCTGCTTCTCTTTTCTTTTTTTTTTTCCTCTCTCTTTCCTCTTCTTTCCTTTCCTTTCCTTTCCTTTCCTTTCCTTTCCTTTCCTTTCCTTTCCTTTCCTTTCCTTTCCTTTCCTTTCCCTTTCCTTTCCCTTTCCTTTCCCTTTTCCTTTTTCTTCTCTTTTTTTCCTCCTCCCCTCCCTTCCATTCCCCTCCCCTCCCATTCCCTTCCCTTCCCTGGAAGGGAAGAAATCCCTGGCAAGGACATCCCATTCAAGTAAGCTTAAACAAAAAAATTAATGTCTCTTATCCTGCTGCACATTGAGTCAATACAGTAGATTGGATTTCAAACTAAAACAAAAACTGATTCGGGCTTTTACAGCATTTTATAATCATTATTTTTAGTTACCTAAGTGACTGGTGCTGTACTGAGGTACTTATCACATAAAAGGGAAGCATGTTCTCTGCCTTCAATAATATTCAAGATATACAAGATCTTTTATAAGTAGTCATGATTTTCCAAGGCCTTAAAATCTCCAGGATGCTCATAACATCCAACTTGATGCATCTTTCTCAGAGGCTGAAGGTACAAAGAACATACTTATATCCTGCTGACTGTAAAAATAAAAACACAAGTGAAAATCAGAAAGCTCAAAATAAAATCCTGGTAGAAGAATTTGGGTTAACGTTCTTTACAATATCTTACTGTTTTATAAATTTCTCTCAAGGAAAGTGCCATTTTTTATTGCTTCAGTTAACAGTTTTTTTTTTTAAACAAGTTTTTATTGGTTTTTTTTTCCCCCTTAAGATATATTCATCTACTATTATAATATATATTCACATACTATAAGGATATATCTAGGTTCGACATATAAAATATAAGTTAGATATAAAATAAAGATAAAAATATTGAACAATTTAGGGTCCAAACACAAGTAATGCACTTAAATCTCACCAAAGCCACTTAGACCTTCAGCTCACAGGGAAGCCAAATAATTGTGCTCTCTCTTCTGGCAAACAAAACCTCTTTCTTCTATTAACTGTTAGAAAATAAAAGTTGTGCTCCCATCACCATGCTTTTAAATACCTTTTTGGTCTTTGTCTTATACATCATTCATTTTTTCTTGTGGCAGAATACTGTCACAAGGAAGTATTTATATACCATACCAATCTCTCTACAAATATGGCTTCCTTAAGGGAGTACCCTAGCTAGACCAAAAAAAAAAAAAAAAAGCCAACTTTCTTTATTGTTTATCATTAATTTGATGTATAACCTTTGGATCCTACCAGATACACCCTCACCTCAGTCTACAAAAACAGTATTGTTGAAAATACCTTCTTCCATCATCTTCCAGGAAAAGGAATAGAATCGTTCATTTCTGAGAGCAGAACTTAAGTGACACATTCGTCACCCACCATTGAGATCACCTCTATGTACTGTGTGGCAAAAGCTCAGCCAGATGTATTTGTCTTATAAACTACTGGATGAGAAAGACTTTTAAAAAGTTTTACTCAGGGTATAAAACGTCTTCCATGTCTTCCCTCCAATTTATTTATTTATTTGCTTGTTTGCATCCTTTGTAGTGGTTTATTTTTCTTTTTGTTTTGTTTTGTTCTGTTTTGTTTTTGTTTTTCCCAGGGGTGCAATAACCCACACATAACACTGTAAAATTAAGTTCTTATCACGACGAAGGGTTTCTCATTTATCATTTTCTGTTGCTACACAAAACTTTCAGAAACTCTCCTTCAAGGTATTTATGAATAAATGTGTACCTTCAACAGAACTGATCTCTAATCAGGAAATAAATCCTAAGATTTGGGTGTAAAATAAATCAAAGTTAGTTAGGAAACTTACTTTGTGAATGGTTATTCTGCCTTAGTTTTTCATGTTGGAGTTGTGCAGGCAGGAAAGGTGAAAATGAGGCTACAAACTTGATTCATCTAAGGTTCCCTTCTGCATTTTGCCAAAGAAACTGAAGTTCTATTAATTATCCTCCAAAACCTTTTGCAAGTCTTCACTTCTTTAAAGTTGAACAATTTTCTCCGTAGTTTTCTTGGACTGCCACGCTTACTATCTGTCTGTCTAGAGAAATCCATTACTTTCTGAGATAATATTTCATGAAATTTCAGGGTTTAATTTGCATTCATGTATCCTAAACATCAGAGTTGAGTTTATTTTAGGCAATAAGTGCACACGTGTTTTATGATATCCAGGGCTCCATATCAGACAATAATGACATTAGTATTTGTACATTATTTTGTCTCTTCCGCTCTATATAAAATCAGATAATTTTTGCCCCTTACTGGAAATATGCACTATTTTCCAAGGAAACTAAGTGTTTAGAACTGCTGTGCTGTTCGTTAGTTTCCCTTGTACATCCAGAATCCTCGATAAAAAAGAAAAAAAAAAAAAAAGCTCACCAAAAAACAAAAACAAAAAAACACTAGATGAATCTTTCAGCTCATCATTTGTGAAAATGGGAATTCTGTCCCTGAAGTAGAGCATTATCTGCAGTTTTCTTAGCTGCTTCTCCTGTACTGGCTGAGAAAATAAGTATAAATGCTTAGCCTCCTCTACCAGAACACCATTAGTACCTTTTCATTACTAAAGTTGAGCTCTGAACACCATCTCTCAACCCAGACTTCCCTTTTTCCTCCTCCTCTGTCTAATGTTGATATTTCTTCTAAACCAGGATATGTTCCCTCCAGAGCTTTACATTATGGATGTGGTTTCTTTGACTGGATATGCTGCAGCATAAGCAGAAAGAAGCCTGTAATTAAGAAGTACCTTTGTCCCTTTCTTTGCAGAAGAAACTGGAGGATTTTCATGGAACACTTCCTACAGCAAGATACAGTTGCTGTCACAGGAAATCACTCTCCATTAAATGTAGTTTACAAAAGCAGAGTAAACACAGACGACCCAAATGACTACCATCCTTGTGTGCTCAATAAATTCCTGGCTTTACAGACTGGATTAACATAAGCCTTCAGGTACAGGGAAAAAAAAATCATTGAATCTCCCAGAAAATCTCACATTGCAGGGATTTTACATTTGGGCCCAGGATGCTCAGCAGAATTCATACCAGGATGAAAGTTAGTGTGTCTATAGAGAGAATCTCTTACTTGTTTTAGTGGAAAAGTCCATTTTTCCCTAGGAAAACATTTGTGAACATAAGATTTCACAAGATATTCTCAAGCTCCAGATAATTCTGAATACCACTTTTATACTTTGATCCATCTCCACCTAAGTCTCTGCAAAGCCTGTCTTAACAGTTAACTCCTGCATGTAAGTATTGACATAAATAGTCATTATCAGAGCTAAAGAAAATTGATTTTTTTTTTTCCTGTGGGGTTTTTGTGTTTTTTTGTTTTGTTTTGTTTTGTTTTGTTTTGTTTTCCAAGTTATATGGTGGCAGAAAATTATTTGGTTGATATGCTTTTGGAAGTAGGACTTTCTTACTTGAAAAATAGCACATATAAAAGCCAGAGCAGAATGAACAGCTGCTATAATATTTACTTGAACCTTTATATTCTTCAAGAAAATGATTAACTCTTATATTGGAAACAAATAAAATACCATTTAGCTGATCAAATTTGAGCACTATGAAAATGAAAACTTTTTCAGTAAAGTATTTTCCACAATACAGATTTTCACATGTACTGCAGATCTGCTTTGACAGATCTATGATCTGACATTATATGCTAAAGCTTTATTCTAAGGCTTTCTAGGGTAGAATGTTTTGCAGGCTACAGTAGACCAAATGATGGATATCAAATACCTCTGCATGCGTTACATCTAGAGCACTCAGACAACAATCCATCAAGAATATAGCAAAAAAAAAAAAAAAAAAGAAGAGGGAATGCAGCCAGCATACTCTCATTCAAACTTAGCCTACTTTTAATGTGGATATATGCCCTATTTCTATTTTACATTTTGAAATGTTGAAGTGTAGCCTTTTTCACATCAATAGCAATTTTGAAATGCCTCCAGTCTGACTGAACTTTCAAGGCCCAAATAGTCTTTAAGAACATGTAAATATACAGAATTTGCTATAACGAGTCAAGCCTCTGTCCGTTTGTTTCATCTTCAATAGTCAGGATTGGATACATCAGAAAAATATACTAAAATCTCTATTGAAAATCTGCCTACAGGGAAAATTTCTTCTGAATTCTTATTAGATAGTGCCTAGCTTATATTTGAATGCAAGAAGATTTATAGCCTTCACTTTTTAATCTAAACTAATGCAACTTTACTTCTACTTAACTTTTGGCCTCTCTTACGGCTTGGGGCAATGAATTCAACGGTTTTATTATGCATTAGGTGATTTTTTTCCTTTTTTATTTTTAAATTTGTTTAAAAGAAAATGAAATGTTGCTGTGAATCCTCATTAACTATACTCTGAGACTTCCTCAGATTCATACTAATCGCATGACTAGCTAGTCGCTAGATACAATAATTACATTTTGTGGAAAAACATCAAGTTCAGAAATTTCTGAATTCTCTTTAATGCATAATGAAACATTATTTGCCTGTAATCTTCCTTCATTAAATGTAAGTGGCTTCAATAGTTAAAAAAAAAAAAAAAAGACTGGTGACAGCCACTGTAAGCAGAGGCGTGATACTATCGTCCTTTCTCTATAGGGTTCGAAAATCGAAGTTCAAACTGACAGTACTCTGTTCTTCTGTGATTCACAACTTGAGAGATTAAAAGGATGAGTGTCTCCATTATAGAAGCCATGGCAGAGCTCAAGTTTTCTGATTAACCTTTCCTCAAGGCTTCCAAAGGAATTATGGCACAGAAATGATTATGCTTCCTAAACCAGACAGGAACAAAATGGTCAAACTGTTCTTAATTTAATCTACTGACAATTCAAAATATTATTGTACATATGTCCAGATACAGCATCTCCGTCTAGTAATTCTAAATTTTTACAGAGCCTTTAACCTTTCAAATAAGAAAAAGAGTACTAAGAAAAGAGAGTTTGCTGTACTTCAACATCTAGACATTCCACTACTTAAGCTTACATGAAAAATGTGTATGTCATTCTGTGGCTCAAATTGTTTTACAACAGGTCTTTATTTTAGAGAAAGACAGAAGTAAGTCTCTTTGCTACCAATTTAATTTAAAAAATTAGCAAGGTATTCCTTCCATACATATAAAGAATAATATCAGTTGATAATTTCCCCAGTTAAGTTCAGTACTACTACTCATCCTCTTTCCTGGACAAAATCATTACTACGCCTGTATTACAAGTACATCACTGCTGAACTCTCTNCCTTTCCTTTCCTTTCCTTTCCTTTCCTTTCCTTTCCTTTCCTTTCCTTTCCTTTCCTTTCCTTTCCTTTCCTTTCCTTTCCTTTCCTTTCCTTTCCTTTCCTTTCCTTTCCTTTCCTTTCCTTTCCTTTCCTTTCCTTTCCTTTCCTTTCCTTTCCTTTCCTTTCCTTTCCTTTCCTTTCCTTTCCTTTCCTTTCCTTTCCTTTCCTTTCCTTTCCTTTCCTTTCCTTTCCTTTCCTTTCCTTTCCTTTCCTTTCCTTTCCTTTCCTTTCCTTTCCTTTCCTTTCCTTTCCTTTCCTTTCCTTTCCTTTCCTTTCCTTTCCTTTCCTTTCCTTTCCTTTCCTTTCCTTTCCCTTTCCTTTCCCTTTCCTTTCCCTTTTCCTTTTTCTTCTCTTTTTTTCCTCCTCCCCTCCCTTCCATTCCCCTCCCCTCCCATTCCCTTCCCTTCCCTGGAAGGGAAGAAATCCCTGGCAAGGACATCCCATTCAAGTAAGCTTAAACAAAAAAATTAATGTCTCTTATCCTGCTGCACATTGAGTCAATACAGTAGATTGGATTTCAAACTAAAACAAAAACTGATTCGGGCTTTTACAGCATTTTATAATCATTATTTTTAGTTACCTAAGTGACTGGTGCTGTACTGAGGTACTTATCACATAAAAGGGAAGCATGTTCTCTGCCTTCAATAATATTCAAGATATACAAGATCTTTTATAAGTAGTCATGATTTTCCAAGGCCTTAAAATCTCCAGGATGCTCATAACATCCAACTTGATGCATCTTTCTCAGAGGCTGAAGGTACAAAGAACATACTTATATCCTGCTGACTGTAAAAATAAAAACACAAGTGAAAATCAGAAAGCTCAAAATAAAATCCTGGTAGAAGAATTTGGGTTAACGTTCTTTACAATATCTTACTGTTTTATAAATTTCTCTCAAGGAAAGTGCCATTTTTTATTGCTTCAGTTAACAGTTTTTTTTTTTAAACAAGTTTTTATTGGTTTTTTTTTCCCCCTTAAGATATATTCATCTACTATTATAATATATATTCACATACTATAAGGATATATCTAGGTTCGACATATAAAATATAAGTTAGATATAAAATAAAGATAAAAATATTGAACAATTTAGGGTCCAAACACAAGTAATGCACTTAAATCTCACCAAAGCCACTTAGACCTTCAGCTCACAGGGAAGCCAAATAATTGTGCTCTCTCTTCTGGCAAACAAAACCTCTTTCTTCTATTAACTGTTAGAAAATAAAAGTTGTGCTCCCATCACCATGCTTTTAAATACCTTTTTGGTCTTTGTCTTATACATCATTCATTTTTTCTTGTGGCAGAATACTGTCACAAGGAAGTATTTATATACCATACCAATCTCTCTACAAATATGGCTTCCTTAAGGGAGTACCCTAGCTAGACCAAAAAAAAAAAAAAAAAGCCAACTTTCTTTATTGTTTATCATTAATTTGATGTATAACCTTTGGATCCTACCAGATACACCCTCACCTCAGTCTACAAAAACAGTATTGTTGAAAATACCTTCTTCCATCATCTTCCAGGAAAAGGAATAGAATCGTTCATTTCTGAGAGCAGAACTTAAGTGACACATTCGTCACCCACCATTGAGATCACCTCTATGTACTGTGTGGCAAAAGCTCAGCCAGATGTATTTGTCTTATAAACTACTGGATGAGAAAGACTTTTAAAAAGTTTTACTCAGGGTATAAAACGTCTTCCATGTCTTCCCTCCAATTTATTTATTTATTTGCTTGTTTGCATCCTTTGTAGTGGTTTATTTTTCTTTTTGTTTTGTTCTGTTCTGTTTTGTTTTTGTTTTTCCCAGGGGTGCAATAACCCACACATAACACTGTAAAATTAAGTTCTTATCACGACGAAGGGTTTCTCATTTATCATTTTCTGTTGCTACACAAAACTTTCAGAAACTCTCCTTCAAGGTATTTATGAATAAATGTGTACCTTCAACAGAACTGATCTCTAATCAGGAAATAAATCCTAAGATTTGGGTGTAAAATAAATCAAAGTTAGTTAGGAAACTTACTTTGTGAATGGTTATTCTGCCTTAGTTTTTCATGTTGGAGTTGTGCAGGCAGGAAAGGTGAAAATGAGGCTACAAACTTGATTCATCTAAGGTTCCCTTCTGCATTTTGCCAAAGAAACTGAAGTTCTATTAATTATCCTCCAAAACCTTTTGCAAGTCTTCACTTCTTTAAAGTTGAACAATTTTCTCCGTAGTTTTCTTGGACTGCCACGCTTACTATCTGTCTGTCTAGAGAAATCCATTACTTTCTGAGATAATATTTCATGAAATTTCAGGGTTTAATTTGCATTCATGTATCCTAAACATCAGAGTTGAGTTTATTTTAGGCAATAAGTGCACACGTGTTTTATGATATCCAGGGCTCCATATCAGACAATAATGACATTAGTATTTGTACATTATTTTGTCTCTTCCGCTCTATATAAAATCAGATAATTTTTGCCCCTTACTAGAAATATGCACTATTTTCCAAGGAAACTAAGTGTTTAGAACTGCTGTGCTGTTCGTTAGTTTCCCTTGTACATCCAGAATCCTCGATAAAAAAGAAAAAAAAAAAAAAAGCTCACCAAAAAACAAAAACAAAAAAACACTAGATGAATCTTTCAGCTCATCATTTGTGAAAATGGGAATTCTGTCCCTGAAGTAGAGCATTATCTGCAGTTTTCTTAGCTGCTTCTCCTGTACTGGCTGAGAAAATAAGTATAAATGCTTAGCCTCCTCTACCAGAACACCATTAGTACCTTTTCATTACTAAAGTTGAGCTCTGAACACCATCTCTCAACCCAGACTTCCCTTTTTCCTCCTCCTCTGTCTAATGTTGATATTTCTTCTAAACCAGGATATGTTCCCTCCAGAGCTTTACATTATGGATGTGGTTTCTTTGACTGGATATGCTGCAGCATAAGCAGAAAGAAGCCTGTTATTAAGAAGTACCTTTGTCCCTTTCTTTGCAGAAGAAACTGGAGGATTTTCATGGAACACTTCCTACAGCAAGATACAGTTGCTGTCACAGGAAATCACTCTCCATTAAATGTAGTTTACAAAAGCAGAGTAAACACAGACGACCCAAATGACTACCATCCTTGTGTGCTCAATAAATTCCTGGCTTTACAGACTGGATTAACATAAGCCTTCAGGTACAGGGAAAAAAAAATCATTGAATCTCCCAGAAAATCTCACATTGCAGGGATTTTACATTTGGGCCCAGGATGCTCAGCAGAATTCATACCAGGATGAAAGTTAGTGTGTCTATAGAGAGAATCTCTTACTTGTTTTAGTGGAAAAGTCCATTTTTCCCTAGGAAAACATTTGTGAACATAAGATTTCACAAGATATTCTCAAGCTCCAGATAATTCTGAATACCACTTTTATACTTTGATCCATCTCCACCTAAGTCTCTGCAAAGCCTGTCTTAACAGTTAACTCCTGCATGTAAGTATTGACATAAATAGTCATTATCAGAGCTAAAGAAAATTGATTTTTTTTTTTCCTGTGGGGTTTTTGTGTTTTTTTGTTTTGTTTTGTTTTGTTTTGTTTTGTTTTCCAAGTTATATGGTGGCAGAAAATTATTTGGTTGATATGCTTTTGGAAGTAGGACTTTCTTACTTGAAAAATAGCACATATAAAAGCCAGAGCAGAATGAACAGCTGCTATAATATTTACTTGAACCTTTATATTCTTCAAGAAAATGATTAACTCTTATATTGGAAACAAATAAAATACCATTTAGCTGATCAAATTTGAGCACTATGAAAATGAAAACTTTTTCAGTAAAGTATTTTCCACAATACAGATTTTCACATGTACTGCAGATCTGCTTTGACAGATCTATGATCTGACATTATATGCTAAAGCTTTATTCTAAGGCTTTCTAGGGTAGAATGTTTTGCAGGCTACAGTAGACCAAATGATGGATATCAAATACCTCTGCATGCGTTACATCTAGAGCACTCAGACAACAATCCATCAAGAATATAGCAAAAAAAAAAAAAAAAAAAGAAGAGGGAATGCAGCCAGCATACTCTCATTCAAACTTAGCCTACTTTTAATGTGGATATATGCCCTATTTCTATTTTACATTTTGAAATGTTGAAGTGTAGCCTTTTTCACATCAATAGCAATTTTGAAATGCCTCCAGTCTGACTGAACTTTCAAGGCCCAAATAGTCTTTAAGAACATGTAAATATACAGAATTTGCTATAACGAGTCAAGCCTCTGTCCGTTTGTTTCATCTTCAATAGTCAGGATTGGATACATCAGAAAAATATACTAAAATCTCTATTGAAAATCTGCCTACAGGGAAAATTTCTTCTGAATTCTTATTAGATAGTGCCTAGCTTATATTTGAATGCAAGAAGATTTATAGCCTTCACTTTTTAATCTAAACTAATGCAACTTTACTTCTACTTAACTTTTGGCCTCTCTTACGGCTTGGGGCAATGAATTCAACGGTTTTATTATGCATTAGGTGATTTTTTTCCTTTTTTATTTTTAAATTTGTTTAAAAGAAAATGAAATGTTGCTGTGAATCCTCATTAACTATACTCTGAGACTTCCTCAGATTCATACTAATCTCATGACTAGCTAGTCGCTAGATACAATAATTACATTTTGTGGAAAAACATCAAGTTCAGAAATTTCTGAATTCTCTTTAATGCATAATGAAACATTATTTGCCTGTAATCTTCCTTCATTAAATGTAAGTGGCTTCAATAGTTAAAAAAAAAAAAAAAAGACTGGTGACAGCCACTGTAAGCAGAGGCGTGATACTATCGTCCTTTCTCTATAGGGTTCGAAAATCGAAGTTCAAACTGACAGTACTCTGTTCTTCTGTGATTCACAACTTGAGAGATTAAAAGGATGAGTGTCTCCATTATAGAAGCCATGGCAGAGCTCAAGTTTTCTGATTAACCTTTCCTCAAGGCTTCCAAAGGAATTATGGCACAGAAATGATTATGCTTCCTAAACCAGACAGGAACAAAATGGTCAAACTGTTCTTAATTTAATCTACTGACAATTCAAAATATTATTGTACATATGTCCAGATACAGCATCTCCGTCTAGTAATTCTAAATTTTTACAGAGCCTTTAACCTTTCAAATAAGAAAAAGAGTACTAAGAAAAGAGAGTTTGCTGTACTTCAACATCTAGACATTCCACTACTTAAGCTTACATGAAAAATGTGTATGTCATTCTGTGGCTCAAATTGTTTTACAACAGGTCTTTATTTTAGAGAAAGACAGAAGTAAGTCTCTTTGCTACCAATTTAATTTAAAAAATTAGCAAGGTATTCCTTCCATACATATAAAGAATAATATCAGTTGATAATTTCCCCAGTTAAGTTCAGTACTACTACTCATCCTCTTTCCTGGACAAAATCATTACTACGCCTGTATTACAAGTACATCACTGCTGAACTCTCTAGGGTTCTGTGCTCTGTGATGTTTGAAAGAAGACAAACACTAGTTGAACACTGATGCTGAACACTTACTGTACCTTCCGCATATTTAGGGCGAGAGCTATCATTTTAGTAGCTACTATGAGACTACATAAATAATGCTGTTTTGTTTAAATGTTGAGAATTTAGGATATGCTTAGTTCACGGCCAATTATGAGAACAATATATAGATATAATAGAATAATATAATCATTAAGACTGGAAAAGACCTCTAATTTCATATAGTCCAATTGTCCACCTATCACCAATGTTGGCCACTAAACCATGGTCCTTAGTACCACATCTACATGTTTCTTGAACACCTCCAGGGACAGTGACTCCACCACCTCCCTGGGCAGCCCATCCCCATGCCTGATCACTCTTTCAGAGAAGTTTTTCCTAATATCCAACCTGAATCTCCCCTGGCGCAACTTGAGGCCATTCCCTTTCGTCCTATTGCTAGTTATGCTGCAGAAAAGGCTGATCCCCACCTCGCCACAACTTCCCTTCAGGTATTTGTAGAGAGCTATAAGATCTCCCCTGATCCTCCCCTTCTCCAGATTAAGTAAAATCAGTTCCCCTAGCTGCTTCCCAAAAGGACAGTGCTCCAGACCCCTCACCAGCTTCATTGGTCTTCTCTGGACATGCTCCAGGGCCTCAATGTCTTTCTTGTAGCGAAGAGCCCAAAACTGAACACAGTACTTGAGGTGTAGCCTCATTAGAGCTGAGTACAGGGAAACAATCAATATGCTCTATCTGTGTATATTCTTCTGCTGTCTTTTCTCTAATTGTTGTCTTCTCCCTAAACACTCCCTGTTTATAAAACATATAGAAAAATGGGTTCTCATTCTTTGCAATAGGGCAAGTAAAAAAACATGAGTGATACACAGATCTGTGCAAGATAAGAAAAAAAAATAGACCCAAACTTCTGGAGCTCCATTGTTCAGTATGTGATGAGATATAGGATTTCACAGTAATTAAAATAAGGCCTGGTGGTTGATTTTAACTATGAACACTAGTACCACCACTGGAACACAAACAAACGGAAGGTAGCATTTTTCACTAATCCAAGTACATGTATATTAATCTTACCAACTAGATCTTTGGTTTTCTTCATTCCTTTCTTCCTTCCTTCCTTTCTCTCTTTTTTTCTTTTTTCATTTTTTAACTATTTTTTAAAATTGTACATGTCTTCAATTGCTTTAATTTGCAGACACACATGTGCATATAGCTAAACAAAGAGAAAGAGCCCAAGATAGGGTGATTATTTGACACACATTTTTTCTGTCTTTTAACAGAAGCTGTGGCAGGTGATACTAAAACTTGCAATACTTCTTCAGCCATCTCTGAGGGGTATTGAGCAGATTAATTAGTTCATGTCTGTACAGCACTCTGAAAGCACTCAGTGCAATATAATTAGTCCCATATATTACTAGGATAGTCTTGAATATCTTCAGTGACTCTGCTTCACCAATTTCCCTTGGCAAAGTATGTCACTTTCTAATTGACTTTGCTCTTTGAAGTATTTTCTTAATATCTAATTTAATTTTCATGTTTCCTAGATTTTGTTCATAATACAGTGGTTGGCTGGAAAATCCCACCTTTTGGAAAAATATTTTTCAAACGAGAAATATCCACACAACAAGTGATTAACATCAGCCAGCAGGAATTTAAATAGCAATTTTTGTAAGTTTCTATCACGGGAAGTACCAAAATCATCTTAATTACAGGTTTTAAAAAGTAGACATAATAAGTCTTCAGAATAATTTATTAAAAATCTAACATTTTTATGACAGTTTTACTGTAGTTATACTAAACTACTTGCAAGTTACATATTTTTAGCTCTAACTTCACACCTTGACATGCTTTCTCAGTGCTTTTTTTCTGCCTTCCTAAATCTAATTATTAATCTTACTGTGTCAGTACTTACCCTCACCTCACTTGTTTGATAATTTGAGGCAGTTCTTTCAGTGTAAATGTCTTTATGATTGTTCCATATTCATATGCAAATAGGAATGTAAATAGTTATACATTCACATTAGTTTACAGCCATTTAGTACTGGATTAAAGGTATGTTACAATTTGTCATCTGAAAAAATTGGCAAAGAAATGGACAATCTGAACATGTCAGAAGAGCTGAAGAAGCATCTGCAGACTGGCATGGAAGACATAGAGGAGGGAAAGGCAGGACATCCTCCTTTATTTCCCATCTTGTTCTTGGTGTGGAGGTGTCTAAAAGTGTCCTCCCCTCACATTTATGAACACAATAAGCAGCAGTAGGAATAATCACTGTACTCTATTGTGCTGTTGGGCCTAGACATCTGAACTAGAATTATCTTCCTCTGTTCCCAAGGTGAAGGTCCTCTGAGGCCAGTGAGGGTAGGCTGGAAAGCTGTTCCAAGAGGTTTTCTGATGGAGCTGAACTCTGATAAAGCAGCTGTCACTTGAGTATTGCCTCCTATTTGTTGATTGCCAGCCTGAATGAAAATCCTCTGCACAAGCTTTTTCTTCCCATAAAACCTGATGCTTGCCATTACTCCCTCCTCCAGTATTTTTGCTCTCTTTCCTGGGCTTCTTTAGCTACTCACTTCTCGTTGAAAAGTCATTAAGAAATAAAGGCAAATTAGTAAACAGAAGCATTAACATGTGCTTTGTGGGCTTTTTTTTGTTTGTTTGTTTTTCTATGTGATCGTTTTTCTCTTTTTCTTCTCTCTCTTTAGAAGGACTTTATAGTTCTTGTCCTCATAGATTTGTTTTCTCTCTGTTTGTAGACATGTATGCCACAGGAAAGGATAAATTTCACCACTAGCCTCAGGCAAATTGCAAACAGTGTAGTTAAAAAACTGTAGTATAGGCCAATCCTCAACAGTACAGAAACATGCAAGAAAAAAATTAATTTATCTGCAATTATGTGGTATACAAATTGAAATATTTATTCAGGGAAGGCATCACAATCTACTTGGAACTTCTGCATATCCATCTTTTTAGTAAAGTTCTAGTAAATATAATAGAAAAAAAATCATCCCAACCCCTTTTCTAGTCCTTCAAATGACCAAAACTAAAAAAAGATGTATTTTCAAGTCTGGTTCCTTTAAAAATTTCCAATGCACCTGCAAATCCTATGTGATATCCATTGAAGTACAGGCAATCTGTGCTTACCTGTAACACATCACACAGGTTACTGAGGTTAGGGATAGAGATAAGATCTAGACAATTCAAATATAATGCCTTATTTCTCAGCTTGAGTGCTGCTGAAATAGAAACAGTCAGTGAAGTCATAGGAGATAAGTTCACCTTTCCTTTTCCTTTACCTTGCCTGCCTCTTCACTGTCTTCCTGCCTCAACAGTGACCTATTTGACAAGTGAGGGTTGTATGGTCTCTATTTAACACAGGTACACAAGAGAAGGATCTGGGGGTCCTGATGAATGAAAAACTTAACATGAGCCAGCAGTGTGCTCTTGCAGCTTGGAAAGCAAATGGTATTCTGGGCTCCATCAGAAGAGGGGTGGTCAGCAGGGACAGGGAGGTGATTGCCCCTCTTACTCTGCCCTTGTGAGGCCCCATCTGGAGTACTGTGTCCAGGTCCGGAGCCCCCAGTACAAGAAAGACAGAGAGCTCTTGGAGCGGGTCCAGAGGAGGGCCACAAAGATGAACAGGGGGCTGGAGCACCCCCCTTATGAAGACAGGCTGAGGGAGCTGGGCTTGTTCAGCCTGGAGAAAAGGCTGCGGGGTGACCTAATTGCAGCCTTTCAGTACCTATAGGGAGCCTATAAACAGGAGAGGAGTCAACTCTTTGAAAGGGTAGATAACAGCAGGACAAGGGGAAATGGTTTTAAGTTGAGAGAGGGAAGATTTAGGTTGGATGTCAGGGGGAAGTTCTTTACTATGAGAGTGGTAAGGTGCTAGAACAGGTTGCCCAGAGAGGTTGTGGATACCCTGTCCCTGGAGGTGTTCAAGGCGAGATTGGATGAGGCCCTGGGCCACCTGGTCTAGTATTAAATGGGGAGGTTGGTGACCCTGCCTGGCAGAGGGGTTGGAGATTCATGATCCTCGAGGTCCCTTCCAACCCGGGCCATTCTGTGATTCTGTGTGATTTTTAACACAAGTATAAACCAAATAATTTTGTACAGTTTCGCTAGCAGAAGATTTGTTTGCTACATTGCTTTTATTTGTGACAACAAAGTTGTCTTGCAGGCTCCTCTTATGCTTACTCATGTTCCCACCCTTCAAATAAGTAGTATGTATGATCTCAAACACTTCAGGTTCCCAAATTACTTTAGCAGAAAGCAAGTTCCCAAATTACTTTAGTAGAAAAATAATATTAAAGTAATAATTTTTCATGTAGAGATAACATAAAAATTGTAACATAACTAGCAAAAACAAGCCACCTTGGATAACAGCTTAGTTTGAAAACTTGTTTCTCTGTAGATATTTTCTAAACAAATTGAGAGAAAAAAAGGAAAACAAGATTTTTAGTTAAACGTACATTTAATTACCAGAAAGATTTTGGAGAGCTATGGAAATCAGAATCCCTGCTGAATTTTCCCAGCAGTGCATGAATGCTCCTTGGAATATAATATCTACTGCTTTCCCTAGACAGGTTTTATAATTTTTCTAAGGATGTCAGATTATGGCACTAAACTTCACCTAACTGTGTGTATAAGGTTCAAAAGTTGGAAGAGATTGCTTTAGGTACTTCTAAGCAATAAAACATTTGGAGGTAGAGTCCACTGTGATTGATGAACATATTCAGTGTACCCCTTCTTCTACTTCCCAGGCAGTCTGGACATGCCCCGGAGAATGACATATGACTTCAGGCCTACCAAAACTTACCCACTCTCAGAAGCTATAACAGGAACAAGGTACCATTTTCCATGCTTGCCTGAGTGCCTCATCTTAGTTTAGGATTGATGGCTTAGTAAGTGTGAGCAAAGACCAAGCTGTTTAATAGTGCTGTGTCAGTCAATTCTTAAACTCCAGAAACATTACAAGCTCTGAATTCCCCCCCACTAAAACAAAATCCAAAGAGAAGTATACAGAGCTCTACACATCCCTTGATAATTGTCTTTAACATTCAGATTGTCTTAAAAGCTTCCATGAATTTACTGGTTATCAACAGAATAACTTCAAAAGTTTTAGAATGATAGAACTTCTGAAACATTAGATTAACAGGAAAGATTTGTTTCATTAGCTGTTAGACAGTTAACATTTCATATAAGAAATGGTAATTAGTACTAAGATCGTCTTTAGTCCCACGAGAAGGTGTTGGCCTTCACATAACCAATAGCTATGCCCAGCAAAGGTTACAGTTATTTATTGCTCTGCTTTCTATCTTAAGTAAGATTTTACTCAATAAATTAGCAAGATCCTTTTTTTTTTTTTTTTTTTTTTTTGGTAATTTGCATCTTGAAATCAATTAACTGAAAATACATGCTAGGTTGTCTGGCCAGGACTAAAATATCTGCCTTACCTTAAGGTATACATTCTGTATAGCACTGTGTACTTGTTTAAAAGCAAAAAATAAGTTGCTTACCTGCAACAGCACTGAGCCAAAGAACCACTTAGGAACTAAGAGCATGAGAAAGGGCTATTTACTTAGACCTCTATAACCCAGAATAATTTAGCAAGCATTGCTTACTAAAGAGTCCGAAACAGACAAACTTCTAACAATTTTCACAACATAGCTAAGAGACACCATCTACTTTTTGGTGAAATACACTGAGGGCCAAAAAAATTTCAGTCCCTCCTTAACCTACATTTAACCTAAAGCACTACTTTGCAGTGTGGAATGCAAAACACTTCTACTAGGTCCAGGAATTTTAATAGAAAAAAATTAATGGAGCACTAGTTCCTAAGTTTTTACTTCAAACATACAGTGCAGTTTTCCACAGAGAATGGAAGTGGAAGGAGAGGAGATGCAAAGTTGTTTTCTAAAGAAGTTATCTAATATAGACAGATAGGTGCATGTGCAAGAATATTCTTGTGTGTCATAATTGTTTCCTTATTTGTTTTTTCTCATATATTTTTCTATATATCATAATAGATAGCCTAGGTAGCCTAGGATACCAACCTATAAAATGCAAAGAGTTTAATGATTCTCTTGTGAAGGTAACTTACAGGAGTAGTAGTGAAAATAAATACAAGAAGTTGGTTTATAAATTTCAGCTATATTTTCTGTGTGCTGATGCATGTGAAAAAATCATCAAAAAAGTGACATGATTAAAAACTTGACGTAAAATGAGAAACTTATTTCACGATAACCTTCCAACATAAACCATGCTGTTAAATTTTCTGTATTTATGCCACTACAGGCTAACACAAGCAACAAAGATTTTGGACACATGATCTTTTTTTCTTTTTTCTTTCTTTCTTTTTTTTTTTTTTTTTGTACTGCAGCAGTTGAATGGCAAAAATATATGATGAATTTGAAGGAGAAGGACACCTTTAATGTAATATAATTGGTGGTAACTCACTTGGAAGGAGAATTTTGGGAAAGCGCTCACATCCTCCTCAGTGATTTCTCATGTCCCTTGGGGTGAGTGTAATCCAATTTGCATTTTATTCTATACATTTCACAATACATTTCATGATTCGTAAAATGAAAGGATTGTGGAGTTGAACTGAGATCCAACATAGAGAGTATAGGAATTCTACTGCTACTACAAATTAGGAAGTCACATTTATACTAAATTCACAATTTCTGTTACTGACAATTTCAAAAATTATGCTACAGTTTAGAGAGAGTTGGTAACTATTTGATATAAAAGTCAAGAGATGAAAAGAGAAAAAAAAAGAGAAAAAGAAGGAAAAACAACTAATTGCTGGGCACTATCAGCTCCTTCTGTATATTAACACATTTCCAAAAACCTGTTCAGTACACAGAATTGAGCCAGTTCTTGGTGGAAAATGGTTTTATATGAAGTATTGTACAACTCATCCTTAACAGTACTGTAATCGATTAGAAAGAAAAAAAAAAGTCATAGCTTACAATAGACATCTAATAAAAGTCATCAATCAGCTACTGCTGTA
Source organism: Pavo muticus (assembly GCA_016647715.1). Classification (NCBI taxonomy): domain Eukaryota; kingdom Metazoa; phylum Chordata; class Aves; order Galliformes; family Phasianidae; genus Pavo; species Pavo muticus. The sequence continues at coordinate 4,415,517 of JACDJE010000205.1, read as the reverse complement.
AAAAGCAAGGATAAATATTTTTCATTCTTGGAAATAAAGCTAACAGTAAATTAAACTGCGCTAATTAGAAAATAAATCATGATTTAGTGCAGTATTAAATTCTAGCCTAAGTATTCATCTACTTCTTTTTAATATCCTGTATGTGAATTGAAAGCTTCTGAAAGAACTTTCCTAACAACCACAAGTAAAATACACTATTTTCTTTTGTATCTATTAAATGTTCTCGAGAAAATTATTCAGAAACATTACAGATTTTATACAAATAGATGACAATTATTCATTAATACCCTATTCTTCAAGTTTACGATGGAGAAATATTCACATAGAAATTATTTATATACTTACTTATATGAAAGCATGATAAAAGATAAAATTCAGTTCTGGAGTACTCACCTGAATCTTCAAGGATTTAGTGTTTCACATAATGAAACATATCTTCCAAAAAAAAAAATTATTAGTTGCAGCTGTCAATGCAGAATATTCACACAGTCTAAGATCACACCATGAAAAGATAAACTGAAAATAAAAAGCCCTAGAATGTTACAAACAGGTCGGTGGATTTTGACTAATCTAATATGTGGACAGCAAAATAAATATTAAATTTAAATTAACCACTAATTATAACTATTACCTGCATATTGTAGATACCCAAATCACTAATCTGTAAACTAATTAAGTAGCAGCATCTACATACAAATTAGGATGCATGCTACAGAAAGCAAAGAAATAAAGTGTTAGCCAATTTCTCTAGTACTCAGTGAATACATGCAGAATTATCAAATATGGTTTATCTGACATCTGTTTTCAGCTCAGCATATATTGTACGTGTATGAGCAGATACACTGATAAACACATTGTCCACAAGACAATGGAAATTAACAATCAAACACCTGTTTAAACAAAGCAGATATGTCTCACACTCTTTGATACGCTACTGTGGCATCCAAATATGTCAGATGTCAGGAAATTCAGAGCTCTAATATAACCAGTCTATAGGAAAGATCAATTCACCATGAGAATAATGCAACACACTCACAAATGCTGGCAATTTAATTGTGCCCTTAAGGATAGTGAAATATCCTTAGTTATTAAGTTTGGTTGCTATGCTACACTCTAAAATAGAGACTCAGGTATGGGCTTAGCAGGTTATACTCACTCCTTCAATTATAGATAGATAGACAGACAGATAGACAGATAGATAAAACTTTGAATAATTTAATCACAAAGATTAATTTACTTGCTACTGATTCCCATTAGTTAACGTAAGATCTTATAATATTAAGTAAATTCAACACAATAACTGCCCAGTAATGCATCTCGTTCTACTTTAGCCATCCATTTATCCAGTGCAAACTCCCAAGTAACTAGAGGGAACAATTAGTTGTGTTCTCAATCAAATTTTGGTAATGGACACATCCATTATAAGACTTGATGCAGTACTCATGGAGCATATACCTTCATACAGAAGCAATTAATTTTCTACTGCAGCTATCATAGGGATCACCCAAGACTAGACTGATTGAATATACTGATGAATATGATGCTTTGCTTTGTGTTTTCACGAGATTCAAAATCTATATATAATTTTATAATAGGTTAAAAAAGCCCATTTCTACAGAACCTGAACTACTTTTTTTTGGTTGTCAGTGTATTCCTTACAGCTGAGACCAGTGCTTTCTAGTCTCAAGCTGATAACCATTTTGCTAGTCCTTTTAAATCTTTAAGAATATCATCACTTCTGGTTCAAGGAAGCTGCTTCTGATTCAAAACTGTTACTGTCTCAAAGATGTGCCATCCCATCTAACCTTTATGTTAGAGCTACCTCTTATGAGCAGCCTCCTTATTTTTTATCCTTTATTGGGTATATGCATGTAATGAAGTTCTGTAACAAACAAACAAAAAAAACTATGATTGTGTCCATTTATAAGAGGGGGTGATATTATTTTTGTCACAAAAGAATGCATTTACACTAGGTAAGCATCACATGCCAGTCAGTGCCTTCAGTCCTTCCCATTCTCTCCAGGAGTGGCACTCCAAAGATATCTCCACCTGACAGCATCTGAAATTCATTTTTGCATTATTTACCTATATTTTTCAAACAATATCTTATTTCTTACATAAAGCTTTCTATTAAAAAAATAACAACAACAACACAATTTACATTTTTTCTTATAACATGTAAGGTGCATGAATAGATGTTGCATAGAAGTTTAGAAGTTCCCTGTGTCACATGTACTGAGTGTGAGTTTTCCAGAAGTCAGCAAAGTTCTTTCCTCCCCTCAAGGATCCACTTTGGAAGTCAAGAACACATATTTGTAGCTAGAGGAAGAAGTTAGCTAGGTAAGAGTGATAGTAGATGTCTACCATAGTTTAATAGTATGCATCAAAGATGTTAGGGAAAATCTTGAGATACCATGGTCTGCTGGGAACAAATTCCTCAGGGGAAATTCACTGGAGTACTTCTTCAGTGTGTTGACAGCTTACAAAACTTTTCTGTTGATCACAAAAGCTGTCTCATGTTGGTTAGGTCATTCAATGGCCACGAAGTTCTATTTTCAAGCAAGCTATAATGCTCTCTATAGAGTGCTTTATCTCAGGCCATCCATCAGCTCCTCTTCACAAATTTACTTTTTACACTACATCAGTTTCACATACTGAGACAGATAATATCTTCCTGCCCTATCTTGCTGTCATGGTTGTCTTGATCAGTAAAGTTCATCTTGCAGTGGAAATTTGCAAGCTATCACACCTGAGATCTTAATGAAGTTATATTGGCCAGTATTATCTTTAGACACTGATGCGGTATAAATGCTAGAATTTTCTATTTTTATCTCTTTTAAAAAAGGAGATAATTTGGATATGTTGGAATATTTTGTTTATGTTATTTAAACTAATTTTCAATATTTCTGTACTAAGCCAATTTTGTTCTGAAATTGTTTTCTACTGTTTTCTACTGTTTTCTAATCATGGATATTAATAAAAGAGTCTTTAAGCATTTAGTTTTGTGTGATTTACAGTCTTTGAAATGACTAAAAATTAAATATCTTGTTCATTTGTTTGTTTTGCTGAAAGCAGCCATACTTGAGTGTAATTATTAGATCTTCATTTTCTTTTCTTTCTCTTGAAGTGCTCTGTAAATTATCTTTTACCATATAAGAATAATTGTTTAGAAAAACAAATTTAAAGAAATAGTCCTAAGAAAGAAAGGAGAGGATCCTAAGGTGCTCAACACAAAGTTAATTCTTCATTTAGGGTGCTGGATGTACAGTCACTTTAGCCATCTTGAACTCTCCAGTTTACTGATTTAAGTATTTTTGGCATTGTACACAGAAGAAGAATGGGACTTGAAGTTTATTTTTAACTTCCCACCTTTCTTTCTTGGACAGTGAGGTGGGTTGAGAACTGGCTGACTGGCAGAGCACAGAGGGTTGTCGTTGGCAGTGCAGAGTATGGTTGAAGACCTGTAACTGTGGTGTTCCTCAGGGGTCGGTGCTGGGTCCGGTCTTGTTCAACATCTTCATCAATGACCTTGATGAGGGGATAGTGGCCACCCTCAGCAAGTTTGCTGATGATACAAAGTTGGGAGGATTGGCTGACATGCCTGAAGGCTGTGCTGCCATTCAGCGAGGCCTGGATAGGCTGGAGAGCTGGGCGGTAAGAAACCAGATGAGGTTTAACAAAAGCAAGTGTAGAGTCCTGCACTTAGGGAGGAATAATTGCATGCAGCGGTACAGGTTGGGGGATGACCTGCTGGAGAGGAGCTCTGCAGAGAGGGACCTGGGTGTCCTGGTGGACGACAGGTTGGCCATGAGCCAGCAGTGTGCCCTTGTGGCCAAAAAGGCCAATGGCATTCTGGGGTGCATTAAAAAGAGCGTGGCCAGCAGGTCGAGGGAGGTGATCCTCCCCCTCTACTCTGCCCTGATAAGGCCTCATCTGGAGTACTGTGTCCAGTTCTGGGCTCCCCAGTACAAAAAAGACAGGGATCTCTTCGAAAGAGTCCAGTGGAGGGCCACAAAGATGGTGAAGGGCCTGGAGCATCTCCCCTATGAAGAAAGGCTAAGTGAACTGGGTCTGTTTAGCCTTGAGAAAAGAAGACAGAGAGGGGACCTGATCCAGGTCTATAAATATCTAAGGTGTGTGGTGCAAAGTGGTGAGGCCAGACTCTTTTCAGCGGTGTGTGGAGACAGGACAAGGGGAAACGGCCAGAAACTGGAGCATAGGAAGTTCCGCATAAATGTGCGCAAGAACTTCTTTACGGTGAGGGTGACGGAGCACTGGAACAGGCTGCCCAGGGAGGTTGTGGAGTCTCCTCTGGAGGTATTTAAGACCCGCCTGGACGCTCATCTGTGCAACCTGGTGTAGGGAACCTGCTTTGGCAGGGGGGTTGGACTCAATGATCTCTGGAGGTCCCTTCCAACCCCTATGATTCTGTGATTCTGTGATTCTTCAGTATGGTCTTCCCACAGTGAGCTATAATTTGATCATGTTCAGTTCCTCTGAGAGTGAATTTGTGTTAATTGTACTGATTGCATGTTATTTCATTGTCTGAATTATGTACAAGCTTTGTTCGTGAAATGAGTACTCAGATAAAACTGGAAAAGATAATCCTGCTCTAGTTCAATAAAGAACCAAGGAGAGCTTTCTTGCCTTTATGGTCAGGATGGAATTTACTCCTGTAAAGACTTTATCTACCAAGAATGTACAATAACGGAAGTCAGTTTTGACACATTCTCCTATGATTCTAGCTTGCATTCACTGTAGAACCTGTATGCTTTGCTAATCACAGCCTAGTTTGAGGTTTCTGTATGTCCTACATTTTTCAGGTGATATGAAACTTCTTGTTTTCCAGACAAGAAAAATTCACTAGCCAATTAAACAAATAGGAATATACATAAACACATTTTACAGTTTCTTGTCCTCATTATGCTACCTAACTTACTGATGAGCTATATTCATGCCTGTAAGAAATAATCTATTGTCTGGATAGACTGCTGTCTGGATTCTGACACTAAATCACAGAAGTACCACTGTTCCTTACTGACTTTGTGACACCTTTTAAACACTAGCATTTTCTACAGTGTGTCTGCCTGTATTCTTCCCTCTACCTCCTTTCCCGTTAAGCTCCTCAAGACTGAAATTTTCTTGTGCTCATTGCTCTGTAGGGGAGATGGCAGTAGTCTTGTCAGTCCTAAGTAGTCCGTCAAATCCTAAGGATGGAAAGAACAGCTCTGACCTTCAGAAATAAAGCTGGTTATAAATAAGCGTGTTTCTTAGTGGTTGAGATTAGTACCAAGAAATCATTCACCAAGAAATGTCACAGGCAAAACAGACTCAGACTGTGTGAGATTAATATAATTTATTACCTATGTACAGACTACCTACACACTAGAGCAGCGAGAAACTGAAAGCAAATGAAAAACACCTTCCTCCCCCATCCACTTTTTTCTACCTCATTCCTACGAGTGGTGCAGGGGAATGAGGAATGTGGCCGTGGTCAGTCTGTAACACTTGGTCTCTGCCGCTCCTCCATGGTCTATCTCTGCCTCTGCTCCACGCGGATCCCTCCCACAGCGTGCCATCCTTCCCGAACTGATCCCGTGTGGCCTTCCCACAGGCTGCAGCTCTCCCAGCACTGCTCCAACACGGCTCCGTACCACGGGGCCCACCCTTCAGACACTGCTCCACACGGGCCTCCACGGGCGGCAGCTCCGGCCCGGGCTGCTCCCGCAGCGGTACCCACGGGCTGTGCCTCTTTCAGGCCTCATTTGCCGCTGCCCCGCGGGTCCTCCGTGGCTGCATGGGGAGATCTGCTCCGCGCGAGGCCCACAGGCGGCAGGGGGACGGCCTGCTCCTCCGTGGGCCTTTCCTGGGCTACAGGAAGCTGCTGCTGTGTGCCTGGAGCTACTCCTACCCTCCTTCTGCACTGACCTTGGTGCCTGCAGGGCTGTTCTCTCACATCGCTCGATCCTCACTCTCAGCAGCAGTTTTGCAGCCTTTTTTTTTCCTTATGCTCTCCCAGAGGCACAGCGTTGCTCACGGCTCAGTTCTGGCAGTGGTGAGTCCCTGTTGGAGCAGCTGGAGCTCTGATCTGACATGGAGCAGTGCTGAGCTTTACTCACAGCGTTCAACTCTGCAGCCTCCTGCTACCATAACATTGCTACATAAGCCCAATAAGTCAGCTCCTTCCCAGAAATTTTGAAGCTGTTTCTAATGCTTAATATTAGATCATAAGACCAGAGAAAGAGCTATAGAAACAGATGCTTATAATTTGAATGATATTTCTGTGCATCTTGCACATTAACATTATATTGCTACTAAACCTGAAAAAATAATATACAGCTTTAATTTGAGAAGAAGATAAAGCACAACTTTTTGCTGACTTCAGCATCACAGATTATGAGAATTAAAAAAGTTATTTTTAGTCAGTTTGAAAAGCCATGATAAATTACATCTGGCACTCTTGAATACTAATAATTATCCTAAAATTATTCAGTAATAATGCCAGCAATATAATATATTGTAACTTATACAATTCTTATGTTTTGCCCAGAAACAGATATGCATTCTTCTAGCTGTTGCTAAGATTAAAATAAAGTTCTTTTAAAAAGAAACTTATGACTTGATAAATTTTCTGAGTAATTACATTATCTAGAAGGTAATTTGAAGGTCATCAGCTAGTGTGCTGACAATAGACATTCCTCAGCAAGTCATTTATAATAATATATTCTAGAATATGCAACCTTTTCCCAATGTTTTCCTTACATTTTATGAATTCCTATCAAGTTTCGGAACTACAGGGTAGATTTAGAATAGACAAAAGGAGGACATTCTTTATTTTGAGAGAGGTAAGGCACTGGAACAGGTTGCATAGAGAAGCTGTGGAAACCACATCCCTGAAAGTGCTCAAGGTCTGGTTGGATGGGATGAGAGCAACCTGGTCTAGTGGGAGGCGCACCTGTCTATGACACAGGAGTTGTAATAAGATGATTTTTAAAGGTCCCTTCCAATCCAAACTGAGCTGTTTGGACCATGTCCAGAGGAAGGCCAGGAACATAATCAGAGTCCTGTAGCACCTCTGCGTCAGAGAAAGGCTGAGGGATCTGGACTTGTTCAGCTTGGAAAAGAGAAGGCTTCAGAGAGACCTCATTGCAGCCTTTTAGTATTTAAAGCATATAAGCGAGATGGAGACTGAATTTTTTACATGGGCTGATAGTGATAGGATAATGACTTTAAACTGGAAAAAGATAAATTTAAATTAGATATTAGGAAGCAATTCTTTACTCAGAAGGCACTGGCACGGGCTGCCCTGAGAAGCTGTGGTGCCCCATCCCTAGAGGTTGGATGGGGCCTGGGCAGCCTGATATGGTGAGTGGCAACCCTGTCCATGGCAGGGAGTTGGGGGTAGGTGGGCTTTAAGATCCCTTCCAACCCAAGCCATTCTATTATTCTGTGATATGGTTATATTTTTTAATTATTTTTATTTTTTAATGCAACCTCCATGTCACATTTTTAAAGACTCTGTTTCTCAACAGAAAAGATATTCACCACTTTTGCTGTCTCTTAATTACATATTTGTTCATGTGAGAATGTCACTATTTTGTGATAGCAAGAATATGCCCTAGAAGATGAAAAAGCAATTTGGAAAACCTATGTTCAGAAATGCCAGCTGGAAAGAGACTATGGACATCATCAGTGAAGATGGGAATAAAACTTGGAGTTTAGATTATCTAAATGCTGGCATTTATACCAGCTGATGATTATCTGCATAAGAATCTGCTTTTACTTCTCAAAAGAAAATGTTTCTCACTACTTTTTGTTTCTTTGTTTTCATGAAGAAGAATATTTCTTATTCAAAAAGAGCTCTTGGGTAGATTATCATAACATCATGGAAAAAGAAATACTATTGTAGGAAGAGTTCACAGAAACTGTTCTTCATGAAGAACTGTTCTCAGGACATAATGGATATAAGGGATAAGCCATGATGATGGTCATGAGAACAAAGAATGAAGTTAGGGAATGCCCTGTTAGTAGGTTACCTCCATTATGTGGATTAGACTGGAGGAACAGCCTCTACAACCTCTGAGAAATTGCTTTATTCAGGTGTTGCTTTATGCACTTCACGTAAGCACATAAAGAGACACGAGCATTCTTTACATTCTATGTAGAGATCTGCAATTTTCTGAAGTAGGAAGATTCTTATTTTTCCTCCCTGTGACGTACTAATATGTTTATATATATATTGAAATAACATTTTAGCAGTTATCAATTCCTATTTTTTTTTTCCTTGAATATGAAGGTATGCAAAAGCTCATGCTGTGTAAAATTACCTGAAGTCAGTCTTCTGACTCAAAGCCATACAATTATTTGCCAACATCTTACCAACTAAAGCACTAGTTCTGAGAATCATTATCTGAGGTATAATTATAGTGTAATCCACCTCAGTTAAAGGTAAAATTAAGTTGTGCACGAGCAGGTCTAGTCCTTTTGCATATGTAATGACTCTGCAGATTGCTTTATAAATTACTTACATAACTATACTTATCATGATAATATTTAAAATAAAATATATGCAGTCAAATATATATAATAAAACAAAATAAAGCATAAAAAAACATAGCTAACTTATTTTTGTATGGCTGGCTCTGATGGTCTGTTTTAGTTTCTCTGCACTTCAGTCAGACTCTCTAAAAAGGGTAATAAACCCCTTTGTAAAATGTTCCACAACCTCAGAAGTGCTCTGAAAGAGTATGATATTATACAGCTTTATTGTTGTTTACCTAAACTGTTAAAAAAATCCTCTCTTGACAGAATCAAATTTTCTGTAAGAATTTATGAGGACAGTCAAAGGAAAGATTTAATATTTGTGAAGAGAAGACCAAAAGAAACTACACAACAAATCCTTGCAAAGGCAGTACGATGCAATCATATTTAGCTGTGTGGTATGATCTGATTTTTTTTTGTTTTTGAATTAATTTCAAAATGGTTAATATTTCATGAAAAGGTAAATTAGACAAGGAAAAAAATGCAGCAGTAACTACTAGAGTAATTTCAGGGTGGATGCAAAGACTAAACTATGTACAAGATATTTTGACTGAATATAGGTACGATATTCCTTAGAAATATTACTGAAAGTTCTGCTAGCTTTTAGTTTGTGCCCCCGAAGATGCATAGGGGAGGAGGGGGAGATCTGTCTTTGCTCTTTGTCTGTTTAATCTCTGATTTTTCTGTCTAAATTGGATAGTTCAGAAACTCAGTCTGTCAACAATCCTCCATTATATGGATGATTTTCTTCTTCTTGATAGTGTGCCAGAAAGCACATCCATAAATCAAGACTTGCTTTGAGCACAAGTCGAATAATTTAATGTTACCTTAGAAAACAAATATACTGCTGATGGTAAGGAACAAAATGGGGAATCAGTACAGGGATAAAGGTGCCTTTATAGTTCAGCTCATACTCCTTGAGCAAATTGGAACATAGAGTCTCAGTGTCTCAGTTTCCACCTAAGTCCATATTTTTATCCATAAGGATAAAAATAACAGCAAAATTTATTGAGGCTAAGGGAGATCGTGTCTGCGAATGCTGAGTAGAGTAATAAAGAAGTTAGAGAGATGGAAAGATGTCAGTAAAAATGGAGGAACAATTGATTTGCTGCAGTGAACAACTCTCTGAAAGCTCTACTTCCATATTCTTGACTTTTCTTTCATGCCTTAATAAGGGTTCCTGAATGGAGGTCTACAACTTAGCTTTTCCAAAGACACTTCCTTAAAAACAGAAGAAATCAAATTTCCACTGTATTTTAGTAGAATCTGAGTGGCTAACATTATGCTTCTTGAAAAATCCCGCCTAAAATGCTTCACATTTAAAAGAATGAGTGCATTATTCTCATGGGTCTCCCTTGGCTGCTTGTGGAAAAGCTGAATCACCTAGTGTGTTTACTACCATATTTCAGTTCAGTACAGCTGTTACATGTTACAGCTGATGCTTGTTTGTATTATGTTCACTTTTAAGATATGAAGCTTTAAGGACTTTGGATTTTATTTTCTGAACCATAACTCCACCTTGGGCATTCAGCTTTATTTAACATGTCTTTTTCCTTATTTTTCCCTTTAGGATCGTGACTGACATACAAAAAGGACAGAACAAGTTTCTTCAAGTATACATCCACAGGATAAAGAAATTAGTCACAACTGTAGATTTTTGAAGATCTGTCCTTATTACCTCTTAAAAGAGGGAATGACATAAAGAACTATGATGCCATTACCCAGAGTATTCTCTTAGTTCATCCTGCCTTAGTCCAAAACATAGAGGAGTAGCATGGTAAAAAACACAAAAAGATGTGGATTTGGTGGATTACACTTTTCACTGAAAAACTCAAATGAGCAATGACCTTGAGCAAATCACTGAATCTTCTTTTTCCAGGTCCTAAAGGAATTTAGGTGTTTAATTTCTATTAATTTCTGTCAGACTAGTGAGGATTTATGTGCCCCAGTCCTCTGTGTGAAAAATAGAGATGATTCTACTTCCATATCTGGCAGAAGTCTTCTGTGTATCTTGTCGTTATTTGTTCATTATTGTACTTAGTTACCTTGGTGATGATGCTTCTGTGTAAGACAAGGTGATTTAATTCTCTAATTGCCACATAATACCACTGAGACTGAGAATTGGAAATTGCTCACAAGGTAGAAAAATACACAGATTAGGAAAAAACAGTCAATAATTTTACCAAGAAGATCTTTCTTTTAAATTTCTTGAAGAGTTTTCATGTTAGAGAGTCCAAAATATCTGCTACCTGGTGTTCAGAAGGCATGAGAGCTATTGCATCTTACTGTTAAAGATGTGAAATCTAATATTTAATATTAGAGTCAGACTATCAGTTCCAATAGAATTCACCTGAAATAAATGCTCTTTTTTTCCCCTTAGTCATCAAGTCAGAGTTGAAAGGATAATTGATGCATTCTTTCTATAAAAATAAGAGTATTTTAAATGGGATTTTTTGAGGAATACAGAAGAGTTAAGTACTGAGATCCTGTTGGAGTGCAAAAGATCAATTTTTTTTGCTCTCTTAAAATGCCTTAGAAAATTTAATTTGTAGAAGCTATTTAGAAGCCCTTGCTAATGCAGAATACTCAGAAAAAATTCCATGATCTTAAGGATTGTATCTATGCAGACCAATAACTTTGATCAGCATGTGTTGACCTTAGAACTGTGCCGTGTATGACAACTCCAGCAGTGCAGTGAAGAAGTAGATTTTATTGGACATACAGCGGGCTCAGTGCTAGTTCAAAGTGAGGGAAAATACTGGTTCCCAAACACAGCAAAGTCAATCTTAACAGCATGTGTACTGTTCACCCTTAAGATGGATCAATAGTCAATTTGGAACACTGCTTTGAAAGAATTCAGAAGGCAATTATATGATTGCAGCAATATGGGAGATTACCACAGACACCTTGGCATGTCTACTCTTTAGCTGAAGAATCCGGAGAATTTCAAGCAATGCCAGGTAGTCAGCAAATTTAAAGGTACTAGCTAAATTGCAAAAGAATTCTACTGTTCTTCAGAGTTTGCTTTTAAAATGAAGAAAAGGCAAAATATACTATATCGCTTTGAACTAATTATTGCATGTCTATGACAAATTTAGCACTTCTTTTTCCTAAAAATATGGTGTTGACAGACATAGAATAAGCTATGAAAGAAAGTGACTTGATTGCTTAGTAATAGCTTAGTATTTTCTTGAAGACATTTTTTCAAAAGCAAACAAACAAACAAAAACCAACAAAAAAACCACACACACACACAGAAAGAGCATGATAATGAAAATGGATACTCGGACTAATATTTGGATAGAAATGCCTAACAGAGACCAAAGTACTTGTTATGGTAAATAATAAAGTTTTATTAAGCTAACTATTACCTAGGATCTTCCATCACAAAATTGCAAAGGTTTTATGGCCCAAACTGAAATCCAAAGAATTGGTACTATCTATTCAGCTTTGATCTTGAATGTTCCTTTATTCTTTCAGATATCCTTTAAAAGTCCTACAAGCTTCTTTCTTGAAATGAAAGCTGATGAACGTACTGTTAGAAAGTGATATCAGGCATTATAAAGCCACTGCTTTATGCTTAATTTGAAAAAGAACTTTTATGTCTAAATTTCCTTAAAGAACTTAAACAGAGTTCATAAAACTTAAGGGCGACAGAGCCATATAGTAACCAACTATTTTGACGCACTAAATTTGCAAGTAAATTATAATGATCAATTCTTCAACTGGCTGTGAGTGAAAAAGGAGCATCCCTTATGAGGATGGGAGATTGTTGAAAAACAAAAACCTCACAGTATGATATTACTGATTTATGTTACTTGATATTACTTGGTATTACTTATTTATGTTACTATTAATTCTTCTTATTTTGACTTGTGGAGATTAATGTATAGTCTTCCCTTTTGATAAATTATAAAAATTAAAGCTAAAAACTCCACAGTTCTCATCTAAAGGAAAAGTGATCACATCATTCTACTTGAAGCATTTAAATTATTAAAAGAAATTTCTATATTTTATAAAAATAGCTAAATATACAGATTTTTTTTTTTCTCTGTATGACAGCTTGTTTGACAACAAATAATCTTTTCAATGTCTGTAATTTTTCCTTGCAATTTTTGGTCTTCCTTGCTCTTTTCAGTTTCTTTTAGAATGATAGAAAAGTATGACAGTACAATCTCCTGATTAGATATAAAAGAAGAGAGATAAAATCAGGTCTATGCAGATAAATTAAATGTGAATTATATACAAAAAAATATCAAAATCCTATTTGAAAATTTTGAAAATAAATCATAATACTGTTTATAGATCAGTTGTTGATAAAATCTATATTAGATTTTTTTTGCCATTATTGTCATAATTCTGTTTTCCTTTGGATTTCTATAAAATCTATGTAAAGAATGTTAATTACCTTTGAATTGTGGTTGAATAACATTTTCCAATAAAATTTGCTATTAACCTATGCAAGCAATCTAATCTGAAAATTTCTAAAAATTAAAAAAGAAAATTGAGTTATCATGCAGCTAATTGTATTTAATACTAACACTGTATTTAATTTTACTTTTAACATCCAGGAATGCTATTATTTATCTCCTTGACTTCTAAATCATACCCATCATCTAAAATAAATTCTCCTCTTGAAAGTAAAAGCAATACTAAAATAGAACTGAGACAGTTAATCTTTTTTTTTCTACAAAATTGAGATTTTATTTAAAAATCTATTTTCTAACAACAAAATTTCGTAAAATTACCTTCTAGAAGCTGAACATTGGCTTATTCCTCTGTCCTATTACAAAGATTCCAATGGAAAACCAAGCACAGTAGTTACTCTGACTGGAAAGAAGAATTTTCTCAATTATTTCAGTAATTATTTCACGCAGTTGAAGGAAACTAACCCTCTTATATTAGCTTAAGGAGCAATATTCCTTAACATTTTGTTGCCATAGATAGCAGCAGAGGGGGCATCTGACAGAATGGTGTCTGACACAGAAGTGTGTGTGAAGCAAAAGTGTGTCACTGAATTCCTCTGTGTGGAAAAAATTGCACCCATTGGCATTCATTAGTGCTTGTTGAACTTTTAAGGAGACCAAACAGTGGATCTAAGCACGGTGAGGAGGCGAGTGGTGCATTTCAGCAGTGTTAACAGTGACAGTGGGTCACTGGTGCTCATGCAGATCTGCACAAGCATGGTATGCAGGCTCTTGTTCATCGCTGGCAAAAATGCATAGCTAATGATGGTGAGTATATTGAAAAACAGTGTTTTGTAGCTGCAAATTCTTTCCATTAGTGTTATTGTGCTTTTTATAGCTATTGTAATGTCCATGGAAATAAATAGGAGGCATTACTTTTGGAGCAACCTCCATACATAACAAATGTTGCCCTGTATTTTCAGCCTAGTCTTTGTAAAATAACCCAATATTAAGAATACCATAATTTTACCAAAGGAAGAGCAGACCATCATCTTGTGATGGGACACTGCCTGTTCATTCACATTTGCACCATGCTTCTTAGTCTTGAAACCATGAAATTATTTCTTTAAGAATCCTTCTTGCATGAATCAGATCCTTTGACTGAAAAAAAAAAAAAAAAAAAAAAAGTTAGTAAGCTGAAACTGTATTGAAGATCAAGGGGAGAGAAGCACAAAAACAGCAAGGAGAACTATAACTTGAGTGATGCCATTTGCTGTTTTTTGTTCTTTATCAAAATTCATGTTACAATACTTTTTCCTCTGACATCCACCACTAAGAATAAACATACTGTAGGTTAACTTGGTATTTTTATTCTGCTTTCCTTTCACAAGGACATACCCTTTCATGTTTGCATTTAGTCATATAACATAACAATGTATGCTAGACTCTGGCCTCCCTTGGAGCTCCAGTTCACCCCTAGAAGTTGTTGCCTAAGGTGCTTACTGCAGCTGTATTCCAAGACTGTTCATTTAATTACACTTCCTTGGTGTACTGCCAGTACACAGTGAACAATAATGCAGTCTGTCTTTCACTTTCCTCCCTTGCAACTAACAAGCTGAACTAAACTAAAAAAAGAAAGAAAGAAGTAAAGAAAAGCACCAGAAAACAATTTCAATTAAAAATGGATGAAATCTATGCTCCTTAAGGAAATAGTCCAAGATACATGTCCTGAAGAAAAACAAAACAAAACAAGACAAAACAAAACAAAACAAAACAAAACAAAACAAAACAAAACAAAATACCTTATTTGAGCTATCTGGTACCAGGATTTAGTCAACTCAGAACAAAATTTAAATTACATAGATCCAGTAGTGGAATCCAAAGCCTCCTTTTTGAGCATCTCCTTTACTCCAAAGATGCCTCTAGGCTTTTTTTTTTTTTTTCTTGATTAAAGTTCTTCTCCTGCATAGTATTCTGCTTCTGCATGCATTCAAACCTTCCCCAGATTTGAGAAATATAACAAAGTTTAACACCTTCATACAACCTAAGCTTAGTCAGGTGCCCCACACTTCCCCACACGCTTATGATCTTGGTCCAAAGAATATTCTCACATAACACAAAGGTATAGATAAGGTAACGCTTTCATTACATATATGTGAAAGGAAAAGATGGTGCCCAACGGAGGATACATCCAAACTAATACTTTTATCCAGCAGCTTGAATATTATGCAGTATTCAGTCCAGAACAATTCAAACCCCCACAAATCTGGGAAGGATTTGAATATGTAAGACATAGAGGCTTACTGTAATGGAGTTTTCTAATCTATTCAAGAAAAATATTTCTGCTTTAAAAACTGTTATGTCAAAGAGAGCACTTAAGAGTGATCCTGTATCTCTGTTAAGATCACTCCTTGAATAAAAGAGACTTAGTCCATGTTTCTTTTAATGCTGACATTTTTATATGAAATTCACAGACAGGTGTTGACGTCCTTTTTATAGTTTAGGACCCATTGAAACACATGCAACAATAATTGCAGTGCTGATATAAAACTAGTAGGAGGAAGCATTTCCTACTGTTCAAATTCATGAGCTAGGTCTACGGGAGTCTTTTTGTTAATGCTTCCTACTGTTACACATAATGCACTGAAAAACAGAAGGTATTAGCTTAGTAAAGCTGTTGTGAAGTATTGCCAGTGACTAAATGGAAACAGGTATAGCTTTTCTTTCATAAGGACATTACACCAAGATCTGTATTGCTTTGTTCCTTTGCATGACCTCCTTAAATTCAGTGAAGCTGTGCAGATAAAAAAGTAGTGAAAGGCTTGTGTTTAGAAACACAGTCTTAAAGAAATGCTGTTACTCTTGCTGAATACCAAAGGATTTGCAAAGAATTAAAGTCATAGAATTGAAGGTTATTTAATTCTTTAAGCCTACCTAAGTTTTAAACACAGAGAGGAAAATAGAGGAAAATTTTTATTGTTATTGATTTTTTTTTCCCACCACTCCCATCTCTGAATCCATTTTTAAAGTCTACAGATTTCCTTACAGTATATCCAAGTCGTGTCATACTGTGATAGCTTAAACACTTACGGAACTAATTGGTAGAAAGCTCTGAATTAAAATAAGTTTCTGCCAGGCTGATATTAGCAAAGGTCAGAATCCCCTGACAGTTGTGAAATCTTAATAATAGAATCACAGAATGTGGCTTGGGTTCTAAGGGACCTTAACGGTCACTTAGCTCCAACTCCCCCGCCCTGGCCAGGGTTGCCAACCACTAAATCAGGCGTAGATCAGGCTGCCTAGGGCCTCATCCAACCTGATCTTGAACGCTTTCTCAGATACAGTATCCACAACTCTGGGCAGGCTGTGCCAGTGCCTCAATGAGTAAAGAATTTCCTCTTAATATCTAATCTAAGTTTGTAGTTCTTGGTGGGAGGGGCTGACTGCTAAGATGATGCAGAAAAAACAAATGTCATGCTTAAGGAAAACTGGCATGAGAATGCCTGGAATACTAGCTCAGATGTGTCAGTGTCAACATCTGCTACTGATAGTCACACCTGGACACTTCTCATGTACAAAGTCTTTTACAAAAAAAAAAAAGTTTCAGAGACTCCAAATTTTACACCTTTCAGAAATACACTTTTTTTTTTTTTACCTTCTTTGTCTCCCCTCCTCTTCCCATAATTTACATATTTTCATTATTTTAAAGGCCCAGAAAATGCATTGCCTTTGAGAGCTAAGATAACACTGTGAAAATCTAAACGGCTTTTAACTCCTCATGACAGAAAATAATTTATCAGAGGGAGTCAGCTGTGTTACAGTTAGGAATAAGCTATGAAAACTGTTTTATTTATAACAACTGATATAAAGTATAGATGAAATAGAGGAAGATAACAAAGACTGCATGAAAATAATAATAATCAGCTTCTTATGGATACATGTGTTCAGACCATGAATATAGCTGGATCTGAATTCCCCTTGAATACAGGTGGCTATTCAGGATGAAACTGTACCCAAGGATTAGATAAAATTTCACATAATTCTGAGGGATGGATCATCATAGAAGATCAGAAAAGGATGATAATGTAGTTCCTGAAGCCACCTTTTAGTATCTCTTGAGTTTACAAGCTTATTCTCTGAAACTCTTGTTAGGATCTTTGTCCAACTCAGACTATGCTTTGGTTCATTTAATAGATTTTTCTTCTGACCAAGTAAAAGAGTGTTATAACATAACGATTCTGTGATTAAAACCTGTCAAGGAAAGCACTGATTTTTTCACACAAAGTAAGTAGCATTTTAATTTGTGAACAGTTTCATCAAAATTCAGTAGTGAAAAGAACAGTGAGAATTGATTTTTGGTATTACATTGTGCATAAGGCACCTGGATTAGAAAAAGAAGCATATAAAAAAAATAAATCTGAAATTTTCTATTCAGTTTGATTTTTTGATAGAAAATAATTTTCTGACTGAAGTAAATTTTTCAGGTAATGCTTTACGTTCCCCCTATCTCTTGCTTCCTAATCACTGTGGTAAACAACTGTGTTGCGTATCTCTACCCACTCTTCAGCTCTCACTTAGAGGGGGTTTTGTGGTTAAACTAGAAATTGTAATCCAAATGGGAAGACTCTATAGACTGTACAGTGTATAGAGCTTTGGGGGGAATTTTTTGTTCAGTTTTCTTTGCTTTTCCAAAGCAAGAGGTTTCAACTCACTATGACTCCCTATATGGATTAATCACTTGGCAAAAGTTGTTCGTGTACATAACTTATAGCCTACCTTGAACCCTAACTCATTTTTCTAGCCAGTGTTCTACAGGTTTGGGGTCATTTTTATTTTTTTTTTCCTCACAGTGGTACATTCATTACTGCAGGGAAAATGTCAGGATATACGTCTGTATCCTGGTGGGGGTAACCCATTCACTTCTACTTGCTACAATGAATTTACAGTCATTAAATGAGAGATTAACATTTTGCACATCTGAAAAAGAGAGTATTACAGTGAAGAGAAAGAGCTAAGTCATAGTGCCTACTATGATGTGGCTGATTGAAGGCTGGGAATGATTTATTAAGTTACCAAAGTGAGGAAAACAGATAATGTCTAGACTTTGAGGACATAGATTAAACTATTGTCTGTAAGGAAACACGTACACATTCTGTCATGAAAAATTCAGTATGACTTTATTAAAAAAAAAAAAAAGTGATTCAGTATATTTAACAACTCTAAAATACCACACTAATTCCCTTAAAATGTGATTTTTTTTTTTACCACTAAATGAAGTTGCTCTGATGAAGAGATTTTTGGCAACTATGACAGCTCAATAGTACGTCAAACTCATTGAGGTATAAATACTAATTAAAAGAGAGAACACGTTGTCGACGGTTTATGGGCTGGTTCGGCCCGGTTCCCTGACCAGCGGGGCGGAGAGGTTTCGCAAAAATCTGCGCCTCCGGAAAAAGGGAAACACGGGACCCCAAAACAATTAAAAACAGTGGCACGATCTGAGGAGAAACAAACTAATTTACTAAATATAGTATCGGAATGCAAGATAACACACTATAATACAACATAATTAGAATTGAAGCTAATAAATCAAATATTATCCCTGAAGAAAAGTACCCAGAACACTTTAACTCCCAGTGCACTACATGATGTTATGATGTGGAATACTGATAACCAAAAATCACAAAACCATGACACATGTTTGTTGCAAATACTCCTTATAAGTAATCTTGGAATTCAGACAAAGAGTTGACATCGGAGATATCAGATGACTGTTAATAATGCAAGATTACAGAACAGTTGCTAATTCATTAAATTTTCATTGGAAAAAAAAGAAAATTATCAGGAAGATTATTATTACCAAGGCAAAAATTTGCTGCTATACAAAGATAGGTTAAGATCAGTACTTGAAGAATCATCTCAGCTGTTTCAAAAGCCATTAGGAAATAAAAGTCTTATTTATCTCTTGCAGGAGACATTGCAATCTCTGTAACAGCAGAATTGACGAATATAACCTGAGATATGTCCCCGTCACATAGGTCAAGTTAACACATGTTGATGTTGCAGTTAACATATTCATGTCCACACTGATAAGGCTTTCTGCTTTCCACTCTACAAAATTTTTTCACTGTGGACAGTGGGGGAAGCCAAATCTGGTGAAAGTTTTGCATATTAACTTTGTAATGAACTCTCTTCAGAATTATGGCTTCAAGTATAGAAACAAGATAGCAAAAATGAATGAGATACAAGATGATAATACAACAGCCTGAGGTCAGAATACACCTAAATGCAACCAGAACTAGGGGAACAGGTTCAAACTTCAACAGGAGGGTGCTGTTTAGCAATATGAATGACCAGAAGGTCAATGCAAGCTCATTTTCTAGTTCTTTTTTCAAATGTATCCTACTTTTTTAAGCGTAATCACAAAAACTATATTTTTCACAGAAGCTAAACTGGAGACCTTCATGGGACTTGCATACAAATCTGCTGCTGACTGCAACAGCAAAAAGATCTGAAGGATATTATCAGATATGATATTGAAAGGCTTGAGGTTGCACATGGTTTATGTAGACTCTCAGACAATAAGGAATAAATTTGACTTTGTAAGCTGTAAATAAGCTTTATTTTTTTCACCTCTAAATTGCTGATCTAAGTAACTGAATGTACAAAGTGATCCCTAGTTTATTTTTGTTCTGGAAGGCATAAAGACATAGGAACAGAAGGGAAAAGGGGAAATGAGGAGACGAAGTTTTACCACTCTTTATATCCAGTCTATACTATATTCTACAGAGCATCTTAATAAAAATGCTGTTCTAATTCAGACTAGGCGTATTTCCTCATCCACCTATTCCACCTACCTCCCAGTAGTTTCTAGTTTCTGCATCCTTAGCGCTTTACACAAAAGTGTACATGTATGATACGTGGAAGAACTTCTTTCACCTCTATATTCTCTTTCATTCAGAGAAAAAATCATAGCTATTTTTTACCTTACATTTTGACAAACCGGATTTAAATTTTATTTTATGTCTTCGTATAAGAGGTTTTAGTAGCAAATAATTCAAGTGAAGTTACGCTTAAGCAAAATTACGTAAAATGTTGTAAAGATTACAAAACATTCAGAAGAGTCATTGATGATAAGGATATGTCAGTTAGAAATGTTTTTCAAGATTTTTATAGTGGTACTGCAGGATTCTGAGGAACTTCACTGATTGAATTGTGTAAAGGTAATGGATGGTATTTGTCTCTATTTACTTTCCCTGTTCTGCTTTACATGTGTTGAGACTTCATGGGACATTTTGTAGAGAACATTATGCCTTCTTTCACTTTTAATTCTCTTGCTATGGTAATGTATCTTCTAGAAGCTAAAATATTGTACATTTAGAACATTTTCAGTTTATGAAATTACTTGTTGTGTTTCAGTACTGTAAATGTAGCATATAACTGAAGAGGGAAGAGAGAAAGATAAAGGGGTTTAATGAAAGAGAGTTGGTTTAATAAGTCTAAGTACGCAATGCAGAAATGAAAAATATTTTCCAGAGTACATCTCAGCAGCTATTGGTCAGGAAGCTCAAGCTTTGGAAACTCAAATACTGTGTATTTTCACCAGACATGACTAAAGCACAGAGTGGGAAATAGAAACAGGTTTGTGTTACTTTCTTTTGTTTTTGTTTTGTTGTTGGTTTTGTTGTTGTTGTTGTTGGTTTGTTTGTTTAACTGAACATTTGAATTGGTTCTTCGCGTTGACAACTGTTCAGAATATTCAAATCACTGTAAGTAAGTGTCTTCTGCACAGAGGCAGCATTAGATCTCTTACCCAACACAGAAGCAGGTCCCGAAGCAGTCCTGATTGAGTGAGTGGCATAGGAATTTTTAGCTCAGGCTTAAAATTGCCAGTTTATGCTATTACACTGTCTAGTGCTCTCTAGCTCTATTGCTTCCAATACGGAGGAAAAAAAAATCAGTATTCAGAAGTTCTGGGGTCACGCATTTCATTTTGTGGTGCTAATGTTTCTACTTTCAAAGAACTAAATATTGGGATATTGAAGCAACTGTCCTTTCAGTCGTTGTTCAGACAGTGTGCTTGCTACTGTAGAAGTCATTAGCAGCCTCCATGGCCTTGAGTTACAGCCCAGGTCTGCTCTTAGGGAGGATGGGCTGTTTAGACAAAATTCAGTAGCAATGATATTGCAGCTATAATTTTAAGCATTTACATGAGACGATGCATAAATTGAAGCTGCAGTACAATCAAGGCAAATGGGAGAAGTCCAAAAACAGTCTAATAACCAGGTGGGAATTGTTTAAAATTGTGCTTACAAATCTGCAAATGTTTATTTACAAGAATTAATCTTTATCATATATAAGTGAAATCTTTCTTCTCTTACATTTGTGCCACTGAAGTCAGTGCAATAAAGTTATATGAGTGCAAATCAGTGAAAAATATGGACACTTGCTATTCTGAGCACGTATTTATTTGTGCAATGATTAGTGTCCATATATGAATTAAATATCCTTTCTGAAGCAGTAAATAGTATAATGTTTACCGGCTTCAAATAAAAATTTAAAAAGAAAAAGCTTTTGGAAAAAACCCTGCTTCTCAAAAGCCAAACAATACAAATTACTATACAAATCAGTAACTTTTATTAAAGCGCATAGTTTTTGCTCTTGAAAATGTAAAGGAAAAAGGATTAAAAAGTCAGTTTCCTTTTATTGCAAATTTTGTAAGCAAACCACACTTAAAATGTGTTTGTTTTTTTGTTTTTTTTGGTTTTTTTTGGCATGGGAAGTAGCAGGCTCAGCAATAGTTCGTCATATTTAGCTATGTTTAATATGAGCTGTTCATAGTTACCTCCCAAGAATATGTCTTTGTGACTAAGATGATATAATATTCATACCACAGACATGAAAAACTTCTTGTATTTTCAAACATAAAGGTATACAACTGCGTCTGCTAAGGTGCCACTCTGATTACACTTTAGCAAGAAAAAGCAGTGATACTAAAGTGACCCTCTGCCAACTGAATTTTAGCTGACAATTCAGAACTGCATCTTTTCCTTCTAGGGAATTATGTTTCCTCATTTAACATTGTGAACTTCAAGTATCATTTTTATGCCTTCAGCAATATTTCTTTTCAAATAGACACTAATATCAAATAATTGTATGTTTTTTTCCATGTAAGGACATGCTTGTATTTATGAAATTGCAGCTTTTCTCAGAACTAGGAATTCACCATTCACTGAGTAGTCTTATTAATTTCCACATCTGTGATACAGACTGTGTCAGCCCTCTTCCTCTGTAACTCATATCCACAGTGCTGATAGTGCCAGTAATGCAGTAAAAAGTACAGTTGAAGCTTGTGTAGAATCAATGATGTAAAGACGATAAGAGATGCCAATGCAACAATACCTCAGTGCAGGGAGCTGGAATTGTTTGCTATCTGGTCTTCAGGTTATCCTCTCCTTTCTTGAAACAGGTTGACTATCAAGATATACAGATACTATACATAAGTAGTCTGTTTATATAATTGTCCAGGTTTTAGGAACCTGTTAAAATATTTTTACACATTTTTTATTATTTCATTAAACATATCTTGGAAATAACTATAATGAAATAGTTTGTATCGCAGAAAAATTCACTACGAGGAGGAAATAGGAAAAAAGGGAGAAGGGAAAATGGAGAAAAAAAGGAAGAAGAGAGGGAAAGAGAAAGAGGGGAAGAAAGAAGACGGGAGGAGAAGAAAAAGTAAAGGAAATTATATTTTATATTGTCTATTACTGAATGTGTTATTGAATGTTATTAATATAATGGCAGCATAATGTCCCTCGCAATTACATGATGTCCTGAAAACTTCAAAAGTTCACACACTCTTAAGTGCTACCACAAGAATATTGCTTAATAAAGAAAACTATTTTAAGTTTTAAAAAAATTGTAAGTATTTTATCTGTCTACATATAAATATGTATGTGTATGCTTGGTGATCTCTCAGTATTCATAAAATAGTACCTATTGTCAAAGCTTTTCTAAGTGTCCTCACCGCACTGACATTTGTCTCACTTGTACCAAAAAAATCCCTCCTACCTCAGCAGTTGTTTCATACTAATAGACTTCCACCAAGCCATAAATCTTACTGAAAGTAATTACACTTTCAAGTACCAGAGTCAGGAATCAAGCAGAAACCTAGATTTAAGTGTAAGAAAGATAAGAAGGATATTCTTGATAATTGTCCTTTGTGTACTATATGAGGGTGTTTATGGTGTGCATCCTTAAATTTGTACATCAGTTCTGTAAACATGAAGCAGTGTTAAGCCACCTTGTGAGAAGAATGTGTAATGTCTTACTGCAGCAGCAGTATTTAAATCCTGATGGAGTCCTGTCACTTAGCAAACTCATACACAGAGCTAGGGAACAGAAATCTGTAATCTTTCCCTTCCTTCCCAATAAATCATGTCTTTATGCAGAAGAAAAGGTGACTGAGTTGGGTTTTCATCATCAAGTGTATTTCTGACAAGACTTCCTACTTGCAGGAAGACTTCCTACACTGCAGCCTTAATCTTGTAATTAAGCAAGCTTGTAATTAAGAAAGTGTAATTCAGCTAATGATATAATGGTACACTGGTGGCTTCAGCAGGGCAGCATATGTATTAACAAAATAGAAGAAAAGTTTTCTTAATTTTCTTTCTCTAAGCGTTTGAATACTTATGGCTGCAGTTGCACGGAGTTTGAATTAAAACTAAGTTGCTTCCAATTCCTTCACTTAATTGCTCACTCATGTCCTTCACCACAGGACACCAGTACCCTCAAATTCTGTGCAGAGTTGCTTTCAAAGATTAGCTGTCTGCATTTAAGCCCAAGTACTGACAGACTAAATGTTTTTAAATACATGTAAATGGTAAGTGTTCTAATCATTATACCAATACCACTATGTACTGATAGTAATATTTCTCATTAAGTAATTGATGTGTGACAGATTCCTGACTATAGGCAGCTGAAAACAAGGAAAGGTTAAAGAAATAGGTAAAGGAAATGAAATCAAAATGAAATCAATATGAGCAGCTTTATTATCTCACAGCCCAGTTCTGCACCAGTAGCTGGTCATTTGCATATGCAACTGGTACCTAGTATGGTCTGACTCCTGCAGACTTTCAAGACCTTTGTTTTATACTCTTCAGTGGAGTGTACAGGCAAAGTTGCTGCAGTTTTATGATTGTTTACTTTTATATAATTCTTCCAAAGTCACTTATAACAGATTTTTGCATTCACTTATATGTTAGATATCACTGCCTTTGCAAAACCAAAGTAGAAATTTTACTGCTAGTCTTTTCCTACTATTCTAGCATAACTCTACAAAGGTGTTGTTGCTGTGCTTCACTAGTCATTTCAAGTAGCCAAGGAATGCAGGTGTATTGGGTTTACATGGCAGAGTTTCAGTAGTGGTGAGGGGTGGGTCTGTGAACAGTCCAGAAACTGCCCCATGTTAGACAAGAGCCTGAAGGAGGCACAGCCCATGGATACCCCCACAGGAGCATCCCACACATTGTCTTTCTCCCAAAGCCAAAACATAGCATCATACTGGACACTATAAAGAAGGAAGAAAAATCAACTCTGTCCCAGCTGAAACTAGGACACCACCACAGCAGGATCTTTGCAATAAACAGAGGAAAGGAAAACTTCGTTATGTAGAACAAGAACTGTGGGAAAATTCTGTATGTAAATATTTAATAATGATGGACAACAATTAAACAGGCCTACACTGCAGCTCCTTTATTGCAGTCTCTGTTCTATTGCAGTCTCAAGTTCTGTTTCCAGAGTTCTCTTGTCTTCTGGGAACAAGGTTCAGAATCATAGGGAAATGTCTGGGAACCCTCTGAAATGTGTGAGGTGCCTGGTGCTGACAGATAAGGATGTAGTTAAGTGTCTTAGCCCAAGGAAGCTCTAGTAGCTTGTAATGAGTATGATTAGCTGTCCTCAGCCCAGGATGCCTGGAGCTGTTGCTGCAGCTGCCCCGATTGAAAAGATGCACCTTTTGTGGCTGGTGCTTGCAAGAAGACTAAATAAAGACAAGGTCCAAAGCTCAGCCAACAGGTACAGTAGTTTGTGCAGAAGGAGGGGAATGTCAGTCACTCACCATCTCACTTGCTCTCAGCTATGGTGGTGACACACCAGAGAGAAGCTTCCTTGGCAGGTGTTGGAGCTAGAGCAGAGGCTTCAATACAGACATGGCTTTGTATAGTAGAAACAACTCTCCATGAGAGATGGCCCTCTCTCCTTCCAGAGGAGTGCAGGAGCTGTGTTGCCATGTTGTGAAGTGGAGGAGAAAAGGAAGGAAGTGAGGGGGAAAAGAACCTGAGTTTTTTGGTGCCCTTGCTCACAAAAAANAAACTGTATTGAAGATCAAGGGGAGAGAAGCACAAAAACAGCAAGGAGAACTATAACTTGAGTGATGCCATTTGCTGTTTTTTGTTCTTTATCAAAATTCATGTTACAATACTTTTTCCTCTGACATCCACCACTAAGAATAAACATACTGTAGGTTAACTTGGTATTTTTATTCTGCTTTCCTTTCACAAGGACATACCCTTTCATGTTTGCATTTAGTCATATAACATAACAATGTATGCTAGACTCTGGCCTCCCTTGGAGCTCCAGTTCACCCCTAGAAGTTGTTGCCTAAGGTGCTTACTGCAGCTGTATTCCAAGACTGTTCATTTAATTACACTTCCTTGGTGTACTGCCAGTACACAGTGAACAATAATGCAGTCTGTCTTTCACTTTCCTCCCTTGCAACTAACAAGCTGAACTAAACTAAAAAAAGAAAGAAAGAAGTAAAGAAAAGCACCAGAAAACAATTTCAATTAAAAATGGATGAAATCTATGCTCCTTAAGGAAATAGTCCAAGATACATGTCCTGAAGAAAAACAAAACAAAACAAGACAAAACAAAACAAAACAAAACAAAACAAAACAAAACAAAACAAAATACCTTATTTGAGCTATCTGGTACCAGGATTTAGTCAACTCAGAACAAAATTTAAATTACATAGATCCAGTAGTGGAATCCAAAGCCTCCTTTTTGAGCATCTCCTTTACTCCAAAGATGCCTCTAGGCTTTTTTTTTTTTTTTTTTCTTGATTAAAGTTCTTCTCCTGCATAGTATTCTGCTTCTGCATGCATTCAAACCTTCCCCAGATTTGAGAAATATAACAAAGTTTAACACCTTCATACAACCTAAGCTTAGTCAGGTGCCCCACACTTCCCCACACGCTTATGATCTTGGTCCAAAGAATATTCTCACATAACACAAAGGTATAGATAAGGTAACGCTTTCATTACATATATGTGAAAGGAAAAGATGGTGCCCAACTGAGGATACATCCAAACTAATACTTTTATCCAGCAGCTTGAATATTATGCAGTATTCAGTCCAGAACAATTTAAACCCCCACAAATCTGGGAAGGATTTGAATATGTAAGACATAGAGGCTTACTGTAATGGAGTTTTCTAATCTATTCAAGAAAAATATTTCTGCTTTAAAAACTGTTATGTCAAAGAGAGCACTTAAGAGTGATCCTGTATCTCTGTTAAGATCACTCCTTGAATAAAAGAGACTTAGTCCATGTTTCTTTTAATGCTGACATTTTTATATGAAATTCACAGACAGGTGTTGACGTCCTTTTTATAGTTTAGGACCCATTGAAACACATGCAACAATAATTGCAGTGCTGATATAAAACTAGTAGGAGGAAGCATTTCCTACTGTTCAAATTCATGAGCTAGGTCTACGGGAGTCTTTTTGTTAATGCTTCCTACTGTTACACATAATGCACTGAAAAACAGAAGGTATTAGCTTAGTAAAGCTGTTGTGAAGTATTGCCAGTGACTAAATGGAAACAGGTATAGCTTTTCTTTCATAAGGACATTACACCAAGATCTGTATTGCTTTGTTCCTTTGCATGACCTCCTTAAATTCAGTGAAGCTGTTCAGATAAAAAAGTAGTGAAAGGCTTGTGTTTAGAAACACAGTCTTAAAGAAATGCTGTTACTCTTGCTGAATACCAAAGGATTTGCAAAGAATTAAAGTCATAGAATTGAAGGTTATTTAATTCTTTAAGCTTACCTAAGTTTTAAACACAGAGAGGAAAATAGAGGAAAATTTTTATTGTTATTGATTTTTTTTTCCCACCACTCCCATCTCTGAATCCATTTTTAAAGTCTACAGATTTCCTTACAGTATATCCAAGTCGTGTCATACTGTGATAGCTTAAACACTTACGGAACTAATTGGTAGAAAGCTCTGAATTAAAATAAGTTTCTGCCAGGCTGATATTAGCAAAGGTCAGAATCCCCTGACAGTTGTGAAATCTTAATAATAGAATCACAGAATGTGGCTTGGGTTCTAAGGGACCTTAACGGTCACTTAGCTCCAACTCCCCCGCCCTGGCCAGGGTTGCCAACCACTAAATCAGGCGTAGATCAGGCTGCCTAGGGCCTCATCCAACCTGATCTTGAACGCTTTCTCAGATACAGTATCCACAACTCTGGGCAGGCTGTGCCAGTGCCTCAATGAGTAAAGAATTTCCTCTTAATATCTAATCTAAGTTTGTAGTTCTTGGTGGGAGGGGCTGACTGCTAAGATGATGCAGAAAAAACAAATGTCATGCTTAAGGAAAACTGGCATGANAAAGAAAAAAGGTGTCTTGGGCTGTATTAGGAGGTGATGCTTTCCTCTGCTCAGTACTGGTGAGGCCACATGTCTGGAGTACTGTATCCAATTCAGTCTAGGCTTACTAATACAAAAGAGACAGGGATGTACTGAAAAGAGCCCAAAGAAGGGTGACAAAGATGGCTAGAACCTGGAGCAACTCTTCTATGAGAAGAGGCTGACATAGAAGAGGAGGAATGGGGAATTTCATCAATATTTACAAATACCAGAAGAAACAGTGCAAAGAAGATAGAGCAAGGCTCTTTTCAGTGGTGCCCAGTGACAGGGCAAGAGTCAGTAGTGGGCACAAACTGAAATACAGTAGGTTCCCTCTGTACACCAGGAAACAGTTTTTTACGGTAAGTACTGAGCACTGGCACAGGTTGCCCAGAGAGTCTGTGGAGTCTCCTGACTTGGAGACTTTCAAAAGCCACCTGGATATGGTCCTGGGCAACCTACTCTGGGTGGCAGTGCTTGGTGGACCATATGCCCTTCAGAGGTGACCTTCCAACTTCAACCATTCTGTGAGTCTAAAAATAAATAAATCTTAGCTACTCAGTTCTGACCTTTTAAGCACTAAGAACAAGTTTGTCCTGAGAGAAGACTTTTGCTCCAAAGAGCTCTGACCCAAGCTTGTGACTTCATAGTTTCAGTGCCAGTCTGACTGGACAGTAATTCCAGGTTTTTAACACAGGCATCCTATTCCACTTATTCCTTAAGAATGGCAATGAATATATCTATACATGAATTCCAAGCTAGCAGATGCAAGGAAGCTCCCATAAATATTCAAAGCCTGCATGCTCATAATGCTTAACCTTTGCTAAATAATCCTGCCTCTTTTCTAATATACCCCATGCTAACACAGTATTTGATTTGGTATGCTTTGTCAGCAAATATACAAAAACAAGTTAAAAGTAGGGATTTATTTCAGTCTTGTTTGAAGACTTATTTGTTTTTTTTAAATGAGAATCATACTGGTATGTACTCTTTCATATACTTTATATGCAGGACATTCAAAGCTTAGTCCTTATTCACATTTGAGAAATGACATCGCCTTGGTTACTCAAAGGCATTTATGTTCAATATCACACTATTGTATAGTGGACCAGTGTTTGTTTGTTTGTTTGTTTTGTAATTCTTAAATAATAAACATAAATTGATTTATAATTCACTCTGGGGGAAATGTGAAACTTCTGAAAGTGAAGAAAACCACGTCCATAATATTTTCAGGGTATTTACAGAAAAGCATTGCAAGCTTTCAGTGCCTTATAATTGCCTTTAAAAAGTGCGATAGCAAGTTCCAACTCATATTCAGCAGTGCATTAGATGTGAATAAGGATGTATCTTTCTGTAGAATTTTTTTTTTTTTTTTAAAGGCAGTTAATAGTTTTTTCCTCATAGGAAATTAGTTCCTCATAGAATTTAGGAAAAAGGCTCTTTTTTTTAGAAAAAGATTCATTTGGAGTATAAAAGCTGAAAAAGTTAGAAAAAAAGAGAAAATATCAAAATTTTAAGCTGTCTTTATTTAATGTAGCTCAGCATGGTAGAATTATAATCACAGTCTGTAGGTATAATTTTGAATAAAGAATATAAAAAAATATTTTCAGTAAATAGATAACATCCTTACATAAACACTACTCAGGAATGTGGTGAGGATTCAGTTCACTGAATTCAGTAACAAAACATCCCCATTCATTATAATTGCAAGTCCAATGCTTACACTTATAAAGGTCCTTGGATTGTAAAAATAGAAAAAGTTGCTGAGAAATTGGCTTTATCTTGAGGCTTTTTGTAGCTTGTCTGGTCATATCTATTCAAGGTGATTATTTTATCATTGTTGGTATTTTGCCTAGTAATAGAACTATTTAACTTAAAGTTAGACAATTTTCTAAATTATAATAAACCTCTTGCTGTCTTTACCTGTCTGTTGTGCACTCTGTCTGAAAGTGTTCCAGGTTATTTAACTGAGAAACATTTTGAAAGTCACCCCCTGAGGAAAATGCTGTTCTTATCATACTAGTACCAAATATTCCATTCCTAGCTGTTATAAAACTCACTACTTTTGGCAAATTCAAGGGATTAAGGATAAAATATAGATAAGAACATTGATATTTTCCCTCTTAAAATAGTTTAACTGAGTTTCTCTATTTCTGTGTACCAAAATGGAACAAACTTATCTAGCCTTCTCCAAGCCTCCTAAATTCCAACTGATTGCTTTTAGTAATATTTATTCATCCAAGTATATGCCTGTGTTTTAATACAAAAGATTCCTATTGTCAGACCTTGGAAAAATGTGTTTAAGGAAGATAATGTAGAAAACCCGCATTAGAATCTTATTTTTAATACTCTATATTGATTTTAATATCCAAAAAGTGTCAAGTCCAAACTGTTTCAGGTAGCACACATACATATATGCCTTTAAATATACTTTATATGCTTGTATACACGTATGCATTTCCATAAATACAAATGTAGTTTATAATATTGTTTTTTGATTAGCCTAGTGGCTGCAAAAATAATAGGTACACATTGATCCACCAAAAATCATGATTTTTGTTTGTATATAATACAACATTGATTGTTGTTGTATATGATAACAACATTTTTACCTAGGGATTTGACTTTTCATTCTTTTCATGCCATGCAGTCACATAGAGACTTACAGACATGTGAAACTTTAGCCAATTTTTACCTTAAAATATCATGCTATTAACACACAATATTGGTAATTCTAGCACTTGAAATTAAAGGAAAATAAACAAAATACTCGAGGATTCAATGGAAACCTACTTTGAGCATTCACACTGTCTCATCTTGTAGTCACAACTTATCGAGTACCAGTTGCAATATAAAGAAATTGCTATGAATTGTTATGTATATGTATAAACATTTGCCACTTAGTACTGGCAGCACTGTGAAATAAACTGTGAGCCCAGATTTTCATGGCAGTCAGTTTCATGCTATCTGTGCTCTAATGGGAAAAGTTTGATTCTAAAGAAAAGGGTCTGACTCTTAATCAAGGTGTTTTGTAAGCATAACTAACAATTTTCACTCCAGAAAGAAACACACTGGACAGCCCTAGACCAGTAACATGTAGAATGGTGACATCAGTTTGAGGGCAAAGCCTGAAGTTCTAAACTTAGGACCTTGTTTTAACAGCATGTGGATATCTATGGCTTTTGGAGAACAGAATAAAATCTTATTCAAAAATAACATGAAACAAGCAATTTTCATTTTCAGAACCACTGCAGTTGCATGGATTATGTGGACAGTGAATTCCATAAGGAGAATATTTTTCATTTTAATGTGAAATCTACTAAACACGTTCCAAACAGGAACATCAAGATAAAAAATGTTAATAGTTAAATGTTAATAATTAATAAATGTTAAACATTAATAATTTCCTAATTTTAGGGTTTTTTTTCTTTGTTTATTTTACTTTAAGCTGTAAAATTGTTGGAGCATGACCACATTGAAATGAAATGTTCAATGTTCAATGAAAACAAAAAATAGTAATGAAGATGGCTGTAAAGATAACTGACAGCTAAGGTACAAATGACACGTTAGCTGTCCACAGTATAGTCAGTTAACTATGTAGAAGTATACATTCTACTCTATATTTGCATGCCAATATAGGCTAAATTCAGTTCTGATAAGTTCAGAATGCTCATTTAGCTGCTTCTGTATGGAAACAGTCAATGAATGTTCCGTGGAAGGTTTTGCGTTGTATCTAAAACTCAGAAGTTTAAAATTTGCCATATCATACTTGAGGAGTCCGGCACCAAAGGAGACAGCAAGAGGAGCAAGGAGGCAGAAGTAAGAAGGGAAAATTTTTGGAATGGGAGTTTGGAGAAATGCAAGGATTGACAGATGTAAGGTACTGACAGTTCCAAGCCACACACTCTGAACATGTCTTACATGAAGACTTTGAGTTAAGATACAGCTGAATTGTCCCACTATAAATATCTTCAAGTCCATCATAGAATATCTGAAAATAATAAATCTGGAGATTTAATATACATAAATCATCCAGGAACTGCAGTTTTCCCGGATGTTCATGTGCTCAAATAGTTATGCAGTTGTTTCAGATACAAGATGTTCACTTGGATTTCTACTGAATATTAGTGTGATTGAATCTATTTACGACTTGATGGGGAGAACAAAAATATGTCTTTCTGACACTTATTGCCCCAGCTGATTTTAAAACCTATACTCTTTCCACTGTAAAAATCCTCCAATGCATCTTAAATGCTCACCAATTTGTGTTGCTAATTGTATTAATGTAAAAATAAACTTAGATTGACTTAAAGAATACTTAGCCTCGTTACTTATGGACGCCTTAACTCACTTTCCTTTTAAATGTATTTAGTGAAAAAAAACATATCAGGCCCTTTTTTTCCCCTTTTCTCAGTTCTATTTCAAATCTTATCACAACATTCAGTGCTTATTGGATAATGTTACAGAAATACAAACATCAAGTCTTTGTAATCAGGACAATCTTTGCATTTGTGTTCTAGCTCTGTAGAGCTTCAGCATGAGCTTAATATTAGGTACACATTGATCCACAATAAATAATGATTTCCTGAAAAAAAGATAAAGTAAACAAACAAACAAAAAAATCTCCATCCTATCTGAATGAAACTTAATTAATGTAGTTGGCTAAAATCAAATGAAAATAAATTTTATAGAATTAAAAAGCAGTAACTGATTGAATAGTAGTGGTATCTTAAAGTGAAAATAACGCTTAGCTAAAACTTAGAAATGAGAGGTACATTTAAATAATGAGTAACTCATAAACCAATAATGACAAGAAGGTGAGAGAAGATCTCTCATCTTTTGGGGAAAGGATGAACGTTCCTCAGTATTAGTGCCCTGGGAGATTCCTGCAAGAAAAAATGACAAGGAACTTCAAATAGACATAATAATTTTAGGATAATCATTTTGTGCATGAGAGCAAAATAAATGTACGGACATGAACCAAACATTGTTGTAATGAAATGGAGTTCTTCAAAATAATTAAGTATTGGTTATCAATAAAATTTGTTCACTTCCTTGGAATTTCTGACTGTTCAAAATAATAAAATGAAATGAACTTTGAAAGGTTGAGGTACATTTTTTTTATAGTCTTTGTATACAGTTAGTGTTTATCTGCTTCTGAGCTCTTCTATGCTCTGTATTATTTTGCATGCATGTGTTTGCAGATGAGATAGTCTCAGCTGTTTTAGTTTTCATCTAGGTGGTACTGAAATCCTGATGGCACTCACTCATCGCAGGTGACTTTTGATAGTTACACTTTCCTTGCTCAGCACTTCTGTGAATTTTTTAATAATTTCAAATTCCATTCAAATTGTTACAGATCTTCCTTAGCAAGGATCATTTTATCTACTACTACTGTACTGAAAAGTGAAATGAACAAAAGCAGCTTTTCCAAAAAAAATTTTACTTTGGTATTCTGTATCCTCTGTCTTGTTTTAAATTAATGTATTGAGCCACTTCCTGCCAAGGATAAAAGTCATCATCTCAAACTATCTGATTTAAATATTTAAAATCCTTACCAACTTTGAAAGTAATAGACTTCTAATCCTTCATTCTTTATTGATTCTATATAAAGCTATGTTCCATCTTTCTTACCAATGATGACTAATAGATATTTTTAACCATTCTCAGTGTTTTGTATTATATTAAATAAATGTACAGGATTTTATTTTATTTTATTTTTTCTCAGTGCTGCACAATGTTCCTACATCAGGTGCAGGTGGATGGGTGCTGACAAAGGTTCTGCAAGGGGAGGCCTCTTTGAGTAGAGGCTTGGGCTGCTCTTGCCTGGCACAGCAAGGTCCAGCCAGTTCCAGTGACCTCACTGTGGAGCACTGCAGGGCTGGGTCCAGCAGCCACCTCAAATGAGTCTTACCATAAAACAATCTAACACATCATTAGAAATTCAAATTTATATTGTTTTCAGCATAATAGTTAAATTCTCCCCTCTGTGTATCTGAGAGTCACAGCACAGATAACAATATTAAAGGGAAAAGAACACAATTCTTTTTATCAGAAAACCAATTGTACGTTGTTATCTAATAGGAAAAACTGTATCACTGTAAGTGATTTATTAATGTCTTTTACAAAATTATCTTCAAAGCGAATTGATGAAACAAAGGCAGATACACAGGGTTATGAGACTGTCTTACTTCAAATACTTTACAAAAATACATGAAAATAGTAATTAATAATCACTCTGTTATTAGCTACTCCACTTCAAAAACATTAGAGAACATTATTTTCATTATGATTACTGCTTATGATTCATCTTTTACATTGTTCGACTGAGGAAGGAAATGTTCTTTCAAATGCTGCAAGAAATATTCTCTGTGAACTATGTAATAAAGGAATACCTAAGAATATAGTTTCTTTTTTTCCTCTACTAATAGGTACCAATGACAGAAAAATAGAAAAGCAAAACGATCTTTAATATCAATTCCTTGATGTAGATTATTAGCAGGGCTTTCTTGTCCCATGTATTTGTGTTCTCTGTTGTCACGTATGATACTGAAGTTCAAGTACTCCTGTAAATCCCCTCTATAGCCTGTTTATACCTTCAGGCTGCAAAGAGATTGGCTGAGTGCCTGGAGAGTAATGCCAAATCTGAAATATCTTCTAGACAGCTAACTGCAACACACTTGTTCCACTCCTAGAGGAATACTTGAATGTTGCCAAAAGGCACTGTATTTTTTTTTTTTCCAGAGCAACAGAGCAGTTCTTAGATGGTTGAAGACCTAGCTATAATCAAGAACTGAAAAATGGTTAGGTATCTGGAGACTAACCATTGCTTGCTTGCTTGGATGAAAAACTGAAAAGGAAACAAAAAAATATTTCAGCAAATTGCTACCAATTCAGTCACCTGAAAAATAATGTTTTGAGCCAAATCACACTGATTCATTTTCTCCATATCTTGTAAATATAAAGCCTTTGCCTATATAAAATATTACTAATTAATGTGAAAAAAATACTTTAAAATCAAAGAGTACCTCTATGTGAGTGTAATTATTGACAGTCAAAAGCATGCACAGACATTTTGTTGAAACAGTTTGCTTACTCCAAGCGGAAGTGAAGCTGTTCTTATCCTAACATATTTT
Organism: Pavo muticus; assembly: GCA_016647715.1. Classification (NCBI taxonomy): domain Eukaryota; kingdom Metazoa; phylum Chordata; class Aves; order Galliformes; family Phasianidae; genus Pavo; species Pavo muticus. Next base: position 4,380,742 of record JACDJE010000205.1, on the reverse strand, counting down.
CAGTAGGCCACACGTGGCTTAAAACACACCAAAAATAGTTCAGGATTTCAGCATGAATTTAATTTGCTTGTCTTCACAAAAAGGTTGGTTTCTGCTGATTAAATACCTTACTGTTCATTTAATTCTTCTTCTTTTTTTTTTAATGATCATTTTTTTTTTCACTTGCTTTTCAGATAAGATATTATCTTTGAGAAAAGAGTTTTCTGTCTTTTAAAATATTTTCACACCAATTCTTCTATTATCTATCTTCTAAGTCTTAATTCTTTCCTTATTGTCCTTTTCAGGAAAATGATTAAATAAAGAAGAAACATATGTCTCATTTTTCAGACTTGTGTTCAGCAGTCCGTCATGTGAAGCAGTAGAAGTTCAGCTCAGTTATGGCTGCAGCTGTTTACTTCTTAGGGGATCCCCTGTTGGTCAGAAAGTAGAAAGTGTTTTGAACCACATGCAACTCAGCTCCAAAATCTAGCAGCAAATCTTTAATAGATCTCTCCTGAATGTATGCCAGTTATATTGCTGGATTTGAAGCATGGGATGGAAGCATGGAGTAACGTGTTTTAGTAGACAGAACTGGCAGTAATTTGAAAAGCTGTTTACTGATACCCTTGACCAACCACAGTTCCAAAAGGAGGGACTGTGTTTTAAAGACCTCATCCAAGTTATAGAAATATTACTGTCACTTAAAAACAGGAATTCTTACTCTTCTTTCTATGCGAAGTACTTTTTTTTTCTTTAAACACTCCAAAATTTATGGAAGTTGTGGATTTGTTTATGTCAGAACTTGTAATCAAAGTGATGCAACATGCACTCCAAATGTCTAGTCTAGCAAAATTATTGACAAATGAACATAACTTCAGAACTGGAAGCATTAGCCAGACTGCACTCTATCTGTCAATATCTGATCCAATTATAATTGCAATTTTTGGAATATAAATTTTATACTACTAGGAGCTATGTGACCTTCTAGATGCCTTTGCTAAATCCAGTTATTTCCATATTTTGTCCCTCACACACCCACAAATATGACTGAGTTATTTTAAGCACTCTGATATTAACTAGGGCCAAGATATGTATTAAGAAAAACCATTCATAATGTCAAATGCCTTTCTTCAGTTTTTGCTGAATATTTCAGACAGAATGGAATCATTTGCCTTCCATAATGTTTTTGAATTGTTTTGCATTTTTTTAATTGTTGGCTATATTCACAGACTCCAGTAGTATTCTAATACACACAAGGGGTAATGATTTAGGAAAACTGAAATGTGTGATACTGATTAGGCAAATTAAAAATAAATAAATAAATGAGTCATTACCAAAAGGTTTGATAATGTGTTCAAAGTGTTATTCAGTTGCAGACTTTTAGCAATGGATGTTTAGAATGATAAAAATAAAGGAACAAGCAGAACTCATAACTGTATAAAAGCATTAATAAGTTTCATATTAGAACAGTAATTATGGAAATAAATTTGACAGCTTGCAGTCTCACTGATGTAGATAACTCTCATTGAAGGAAGAATGCGTTTATGCTGAAGATGCTGTGAGTTACAAAGACTAAAATGAAAGTGAAGAACTCTTTACACTTTGGTAGTAACTTCACTGGGGTCAACATATTTCTCACCCTTGCTAGCTGTAGTTCAAGTGCTACCTAGTCATTTGTAGATAACTAGCTGGAAGATAAAAAATCTCGTATGGATACTTGACTACTTTATGAAGAATTGACGGGTAAAGGTATTGGTGTATTGTGTGACTGATTTCCTCAGCTGTGGACAGTATTCCAGTAAACCTTTTCTTGACAGTTCCTAAGAATCAGAGTGAAGAAATCCTGAAGAATATGGTAGGACACGATAGGGTAACTTAGCGTAGCATAGTATAGTACAGCATAGGATTGCAAAGCATAGCATAGAATGGGGTAGCATAGCATAGGAAGCATAGTTTGCTATGAGTAATATGTTCCTACAATAGACATGGAGAGGAGAATAAATCCTGTAGATCAGGAAAAATAATTCTTCAAAGAAAAGCAGTAGAAAGTCTAAATAATCAATGAACCAGTTTCAGGATAATATAATTAGTCAGTATAAGCTTTTAAAAGAATAAAACCATGACTAAGCAATAACATTAGTAGTAACATAATCTTTATTAATTACATGAATTTATCTTTGAAATCTATTTGAAATACTAGGTTAATGCAAGTATACTATTTTTTATCAGCTCATCTTATAGATTCAAAATAACGTTGTAGCATGTGTATTAACTTTATCGCTACACATAGCTTTTATCTTCTAGCCTCAGGCATACCTTACCTAACCAACTCTGTGGGGGGAAAAAAAAAAAAAAAAAACATAAAAAAAAAACTGTTACTTTTGAAATCATGGCTCTGTGAGTCATTGGCAGCGCTATTTCATTGCAAAATACTGAGAGAAAGTTATACTGCTGTAACAGAAGTACTTTTTTAGGGTTTATTTCTAGAGAGGTGTTTTTTTATGGCAGGATGACAGCTTAGAAGAAAGGTAGGGGTGCAGAGTCTAGGCATTCCCACAACTCATTATCCTGCAAATACATGGATTACCACAGTGCGAAAGAAGCAACTGTATTCAAGAGCAGTCAACAAATCTCTGTGTGAATAGTTACTGTGAGAGGCTTGAAATGAGGAAAGTTGAAAGCGACTTTTGTGCTGCTCAAAGACTCATTCAGGCATGTAGGGGGTGAAGCTTCATTTCTCCAGCTTAATAAAGTAGTTCATTTCTAATTAAGAAATAAGATATGGTAGGATGTAAACAGTAACGGCATTAATTCATAGTTAGTGTACTGCGGATAGCTACGAGGCTGAAGGATAAGTCAACATCAGTGCAACTAGGCATGAATTACCACCACTGAGTATTAATTTTGGAATGTCTTACAGCCATTGTAAAAATGTTATTTTGAAAATATTTATATTGTTAATTAAAGGTGTGCACAAATACATTTTTGTTTCAAACCATGCACAGTTTATTTATTTATTTATTTAAAATGTATTCATTTACTTACTAGGAGAGAAATTTGCCCTTCCTTGCACAAAGCACGTTTACAAAGAGAAAGTGGCAATAGGAGAAGAGAATAACTGCTTTGTTCCATTCTTCTATTCCAGTATCTTCAGTATCTTCCTGAAGGTTTGAACACAAAACTATCAGAATTGTGAAATAAAAAAGGCAGTGATTGTAAAAGCATTTAGGTAAACGATGGAAGTTGAAAATTCTTGGTTCTGAAGAGGTTCTGAAGGTTCTTTTTTGCAGGAATGCAGAATAAATTTCTTGCAATACAGTAAGTTTCTTGGCTTCAAAGAGCTGCTATGTATTCAAATAGGAAAACATGCTGTCCTAATGACTGATATATAATCTGTAGGGTATTTATCTGCTCCTCATATCATCATGTACTGCAGATTTCAGGTGTACAATGTAATGCATTGTGAGCACATCTGAATTCCTATTGTGCCTACTCTGAGTTAGACCTCAGCCAGCTTCTTCCAACAGTGCTACAGTCCTGTCACTACAGCGCAAGACTCTTTATCCTGTACACGAAGCAACAACAATTAATAATACAGAAGAAAGCATATTATTCTTAGTATTCTTTCAATAAAAGCCTTATATTTTATCTTAAAATATAGACATGATTTACCAAAAAAATAAATTTAATGTAGTTTAATGATATAGGTTGCCAGACAAAATACCAACAAGATGAATAAACTTAAGTATTAAATAAATATTTAGTTTTTTTTTCATCCCCACTTACAAGTTCTGTAGTAATTACAGTTCCTTTCATTACCACTCTTTCTTTCCTTTTCTCATTTTTATCAGCTTAGTACCCAAAGAAAGAATTTCTGGCTTATTCTTCATTTCAGAGAGGGCGTGTTAGTACTGAGATGGATTCCAATAACATAAGTTGGCAACAAGTTCTGTATATAATATCATAAAAAGTCAATTTCTGTGATAATACGAGACCAAATGTATGGAAATACAGTGCATTTGGAGCACGTTGCATGATTAGGTTTCTTTATGTTGCTGAAAACCAATTAAAAATACAATGAGATATTGTACAATACAACCACCCCATCCGGTAACAAAATAATTATTGTGACTCTTCCAAACATCATTTCAGGATTTTCTTTTCCATATGGTATATGAAAGAAAGTCATTGGCAGTGTGGAGTTGCTATATCTGCCAAAAATGCTCTTTGTTAAGCAGTAATCCAAGTAGCAAATAAGTTTTATGTATAATTAGCGTACTGAATGGCCATGTAAAATAGATGAATTTTATTCTTAATGAATAATTCACACCTGTGAATATATATTACTACTAGTTTTGTTTAAAGTTAACCATCTTTGAGATAGTTAAGAAAGATAGGTATAATTTTTAATAATTGTGTGAAAGTGTAGAAAACAGTATAGAAGTGTAGCAGTATCTACTAGAATTACCAAGGTTTCATATCCCATGAAAATTGCACATCGGGTTGAATGCTCTTAGGGTTTAAGCAGTGCTTTATCTTCACAGGACACAGGAACAACTAGAAGTAGGAACGTCATTAAAGAGAGCAATTGTATGCCTTTTCACGATTACTTGCACTGCAAGTGTCATTCACCACTAGAGCTCTCCTTCATAGGGTGAGTTTGGTCTGTAGGCCCAGTTTTAGATAAACACTGGGTTTAAACTAAGCCACAAATACAATGGACTTTTAAACGATTAAGTGTACTTTCAGAAATCTCAATAAGAATGATATTAATGGTTCGATTCTGTCTTCTAAGAATTAGGAAATAAGAAAAAATTCCTGCATAGCACAGAGATTATCTGAAATTAGATTCACTGCATATAGTCTTAACAAGCTAATCATCATTTATTTTTCCCTCCTTTAAGGAAAACTTAAAAACAACCAACTAAAACAAACAAACAAAAAACAAATAACTTTTTCTTTTTCTGCTTAAACAGCTTCAAAACTCAGTAGAAACAAGGAACGACACACCAACAATAGGTCTGTTTTCTATTACATTAAGAAATAATTGAGTTTTACTCACTATCAAAGCTAATTTATCCTCAGATATTTTATGAATATTCTTACTGCACAGTGAAAGGCATCAGTACATCTCAATGTCTCTCTCTCAAATGATCAAAACACTAATTGTGGCAATTGCTCCTAGTAATAAAGAGAATATACCAGGGTTAACTTTCCAGCTAAACCTTAAAATTATCATTATTTGAAACTCTCATTTTCACTTTTTTGAAGTAATCATAGAAGCTGACTAAGCCATACAAGAAGAAGTGAGATGAGCTAATAGACCAGGACTGGAATGTATTTTCCCCAGTGGTGCCTATGCTAAAGGAAAATGAAAGATAGTCTGTAGCACCACCGAGTGCTACCACTTCTCATATCTGACATGTTCAGGTCTAAAATAAATGCATTTTATTGACAGGAAATTCAGTGTCAGCTTAACAGTTTCAAATGACAGGGTTTATTTTAAAGGGATTTCCCTTTTTGATTTGAGCTAAAATCTATGTATGATTTGTAAAGAAAGCATATAAGCAAACACATATATAATATTCAGCTAAATATGCTAAAACAAAGTTTTCTTCCTGATTAATGAAGATATTTAAGACTCTGTAAATTTAAAAGGAAAATAAAAGAAAAAAAAAAGGAAAATAAAATCAGTACATATATGTTTGAAAAATAGATCAGTAGTATCTAGTTATGCCTTCTATTCTGGTTCATATCTTATTGAAGGACTATTTATCAAATTCTTTTCCCTGTGTCACTAACATGCCGCCAGAACAATTTTTCTAAGTGTATTTTTGTGCCATTTTCAGACAATTATATGAGAATAGGATGGTTCCACCACCAATATCTCTGTACTTCTAGCCTTGTGAATCTTTAACAATCTTGACTGCTGCTCAGGCTATTTGTTTGTAGTTATAATAAGGTTTGACTCGGTTTCCTTGTTTGAGATGCCTAACAATGTGGAGAAAAATGATCATTGACAACCAGCCTTGCAAAAACAGCAAACTAAATGGATATTTAAAAATTGTTCCTTTCTGTTTATTATCCATGGTCATTTTATATTTTAAACATAAAATGTTTATGAGATAATATTAGATTAATCAGAGCTTGTAATAGCAAGAAGAGAAAAGTGGGGAGGAGGAGACAGAATGGGAAAAAAAATAAACCAATCAGAATACTGAAGCAATCGTGAATTTTAATAAAGATGAGTACAGTCTAATATGGCATTGATACTTCACAGAAATTTTAGCTTTCAAATTAACTGTTACATGCAGCACGCTATGCTTCTGTAAGGCTGCAGAATAGTTACATTAATGCCCCAACATTTTTAAAATAAAAATATGCAAAATTATTCACTTTCCATGCATATTGAATATTAATAACTTTTAATACTGCAGTTTATTAACCTTTTACGTTTGTGGTCAGAAATGAAACATGCTGGGAACAAATGCATGACAGAAGGGAAAAATGTTTCTGACGGCTATTGGGCTCCATTTGACAGTTAATAAAAGTCATCAAGTCCATATTATGTTAGATTAACCAAGATCTGGATTCCACTTGACAAGTCATTATTATTAAAGGCAAATGGAGGGTATTCTCAAATACACCCCGGAGTGATGCATGTTAAAATATGTATGGCAAACTCTTGAATGTCAAGGACATTTTGTGCAGTGTATAATGGAAAACTGCATGTAATGTGCAGTTTGGGAACTATTTTATGTACCTCTGAAGACCTCAAAGCATCACAATGAATGTTTTATTGAAAACTGTCATGCTCTGTGCTGGGACTGAGTATTGCCAATATTTATGAACAGCCATCCATTTGCTAACATGGTACTTCTGCTAAAGAAGGGAAAGAACCAAATGTGACTAAATGACTCATCTCTGCTTCTCTGTTTTCTGTAAATTGCATCACCTTTGTTATCCTAACATGTTAATTTAATACTTGACTTTCACCTTAGTACCGTGTACATTTTTAAATACAACTAAAGCTTTCCAGTTTTACCATTTATGTTGCACACATACAACATTCTACAAAAGCCCAGTGGCCTCATCATCCCTTTTTCTGATATGCATCAAGGTTTGTGTTATTGAAGAGAACTATTTTTGTTTACCACTTCTTTCCAATAATGTTTAGAGTCATGCTAAGATTTCGGGAGATTTTACTTGCTGAATCTAAAATTAAAGGATAGAGAATATGTTGCAGTAATCTAGGAACTGAAATGTTATACAGAAAAAGCTGATTCAGCTTTGTAGTCAGGGTCTTTAAAAGAGAATCACCCTCTTTTTTTTTTTTCTCTTTTTTTTTTTCTCTCAATTCTGCTTAATTAAAGGAATAATACTGCTATGAACAGAATTGTACTATACTGAAAGTATGTTTACAACACATGTTCTCCTATGGTGTGCCCCACCACCTTTGACTCTGTATGTCCTTTCACTATAAAAGTAATGTAATACCTCGGTAAGAGTTAAGTAGTAATGAAAAAAAATCCATAAAGATTATTCTACAGCACAGCAGTATATAAAGTATAATTATTATAGTTTTCAGTTTGCTTTCTGATTCCTCAATCATTCTTCAAGTAACTGAGAAAAAATGTCGTGTGTCTGGAGAGGAAGTTCATTTCACCAAGGGTAGGTCATGCCTGATACATTTGATGGCCTTCTATGATGGAGCGGCAGTTCTGATTGACAAACGAAGTGTATCCAACTGATGTAGTATGTCTGGAAGTCTGCAAGGCCTTTGACATGCTCCCACACCACACTGTTACGTCTAAAATGGAGAGAGATGGATTTGAGGGTTGGACTATTTGATAGATAAAGAATTGGAGTCCTGTATCTAGGCCTGAGTCCCCCAGCTCTAGAAGGATGTCAAGCTTTTGCAGGGCTGGAACACTACTTCTATGAAGACAGGCTGAGGGAGCTGGGTTTGTTCTGCCTGGTTATGAGAATGCTCAGGGGAGACCTCATTATGATCTTCCAGTACTTAAAAGGAGCTTATAATCAGGAGAGAAACATGCTTTTTGCACAGTCTGACAGTGATAGGACAATGGGGATTTTTTTTTAACTAAAAGAGAGAGAGATTTAGATTAGATCTTATAGGGAAATTTTTCACTCAGAGGGTGGTGAGGTGCTGGAACAGGCTACTCTAGAGAAGTTGTGGATCCTCCATCCTTGGAGGTGTTCAAAGCTGTGTTAGATGAGGCCCTGGGTAACTTGATTTAATGCTTATTATCTGTTGATTGGCAACTTAGCCCAAGGCAAGAGGGTTGGAACTAGATGATCTTTCAGGTTCCTTCCAACCCAAGTCATTCTATGATTCTATGATTCTATTAATTCTGAATGAACCTTGTACTTTTGGTGCTGAATGTCATCAACGTTCTCTTGGACTAAGACACTCTCAAGTTTAAAAAGTGATTATCAGAACAGTGACTACAGGTGAAAATGATCCTGAATCAACGTGTATCTGGTGGTTTCTAGGATATAAACCTGACAGAAGGAATAAATGCTGTAAGGCAGAGTAGAGAAAAGTGCTTCCTCCATTTGAAAAAATGTGAGACGGTGAAAATTTTTCAATATGTACACAGCTAATTCTTGCTTTTATATTGCCTTTTATCATGCTTAGATGTGAATCATGCAAAGAACAAAAGAACATTAATTTTATTCTTTTTCTGTGTATGAGTGTCCTCATTATCTAAATTTATATCGTTTACTGTAACTTGCAACAAGTTTTGCAAATCTGTAGTACAAAACTTACTGATCTCTGTTATCTTCATGAAAAGAACACCTTATCTTTGTAATGGGAACAGAATTAAAACAAAACAAAACAAAGCAAAACAAAAAAACCCAACAACATTTATTATACCTACTGTTGCAAAAACTATTTCATTTACATGATACACTTACTCTGTTCAGTTTAGGATTTGCAGAAATGCTATCTATGATATAATTTACTATACAAGAAAGCACCAGGCTGAATGGCAACTCTTCCCTCCATATATTCACTGAAATTTCATTTGCTATATAAAAGTCAATGAAATTCATTCAAGAGGGGTCTAATTCTTACTCATTAAGAAATGAGATAGCTCTACTGAAATATTTGTGTTTATATCAATTCAATACCACCTGAAAACATGTCACACTTTATACAGAGTTCTTACAAAATTGATAGGAATAGTACAGAATAAAGAGTATACATTCTCATATTGAGTAACCCTTGTAGGTCTAAATTTCTCACTGTATGAAAATAAGGCCTGTATGAGAATCTGCTTTGCTCTGACAGAAGTTAAACATAGCAGTTATCAGCCAGTCTCAGTTAGTTCCTTTCCTCTGATTTTGCTATTGCCAAGTCTAGGAAAGGACTGAAGAATGTACTAGTACTGCTAGGCACTCACTGTGTCTTTGTAACTAGATTTCTTTTTTTTTTTTTTTTTTTTTAACTAAGCAGAATCGTCTGAAATGTGGAACATTTTAATTTGTTAATATTTCTAGGTAAATACTGTTAACATTCAGATTGCGATAGCAAAACTGCAAAAAAGAAGGGTTTGAAGGAGAGTTATAATTACTCCTGAGCTAATCTTTATCAGCCCAGAAAATTCATTTTCAAGTTTAAGACTGTAGTTACAGACATAGAGATGCATCTAGTTTAACACATTATATCCCACAATGGCTCATAATAAGACTTAGAGAAAAAACATACTAAGCTGAGAGAAACTCTAGAGAGATCCCTTTTCAAGCTTTGCTCAGTTGTTCATTTAGGAGCTTCATCAGTAACATGTTTAATCTAGGCAATTATATGTAATTTTTAAGAAAAAATTTATTTGTTTTAAAACCAGTGATAGAATTATTTCTTATGGCTTAGTTTCTCTGTTATGAGAAACAAAAAGCAATCATTCTGTCTTAGTTTCAGCCGAGACAGAATTGTTTTTCTTCATAGTATCTGATATGATGCCATGTTTTGGTTTTAGGAGAAAAACATTGTTGATAACACACTTACGTTTCGAGTTGTTGCTGAGCAGTGCTGTAAGAGCCAAGGACACTCAGTTTTTCCTACTGTCCTACCATTGAGAGGGCACCCAAGGAGCTGGGAGGGGACAGAATCAGGACAGCAGACTTAAACTGGCCAAAGGAATATTCCATGCTATACAACATCATGCAGAAGGAAAGTTTTGAAAGGGGTGGGAGTTCATCTCTTTTCTGCTACTCGGGGGCTAGCTGGGCATTGGCTGGGGAGCAATGCTTGTTCATCACTTATTATATACATTTATATATGCATATATTTCATAACTATTATCCTTTTCCTTTTTTCTATCTTAATAAATAGATTTATCTCAACCCATGAGTTTGTTTTATTTTTTTCATTCTCTCCCCCATCCCAATGGGAAGGAGGGAGTCAGCATAACTGTGCGGTAGTTAGCCACCTGCTGGGTTAAACCATTCTTACCCACCTTCTCCAGACAGGCAAAACTCTCCTAGGTTACTTGTTTTCTAGGCAAAAGAAAACTTTTCTTCTGAAATTTACATCTTAGTTCTAATGATCTGTCTTGCCCTTCTCTGTACCTCACTTGTTCTACTTCATCATCTCTTAATGGCCTCAAGTTGCGCCGGTGGCGTCAAGTTGTGCCAGGGGAGGTTTAGGCTGGATGTCAGGAAAAACTTCTTTACAGAAAGGGTTGTTAAGCACCGGAATAAGTTCCCTGGGGAGGTTATTGAGTCACCATTCCTGAACGTGTTTAAAAACCATTTGGATGTGGTGCTCCGGGACATGATTTAGCTGTCAGTTGTCAGATTTAGGGTAGTATGGTTAGGTTGTGGTTGGACTTCATGAATCTTGAAGGTCTTTTCCAGCCTGAGCAATTCTATGATCCTATGATCTTTGATAGGAGGTAACCAGCATTATGTATCACTTTCAAGTATGAGCACAGTATGAATTTATAAGTTATACTATGATCACTTGTTTTTTAACTCCTTCTTAACAATTTCTAACAATCTTTATGATTACTGTTTGGCTCTCAGCAGTACTTTTGTCATAAACCTATAGAGAACAGTTCTAAGAATTATATCCTGAGTCAAAATAGAATCATATCATAGAATAATAAAATTACTTTGGTTGAAAGTTCCCTTAAAGATCATCTAGTTTCAACTCCTCTGTCATGGGCAGACTTGCCACAAGTTGCCAGGAGCCCCATCCAACACTGCCTTGAACACCTCCAGGGATGGGGCATCCACAGTGTCTCTGAACAACTTGTTCCAGTGCCTCATTACTCTTTGAGTAAGTAGTTATCTCCCATCATCTAAACTAAATCAAAAGCCACTGACAACAACTTTGGCTGTTGTCATCTAGACAATTTCTTATCCACTGAATAGTCCACCCTTTAAATCCATATATTTCCAATTTATACATAGGACTTTGTCAAAGGCTTTACAGAAGTCCAGGTAGATGACATCAGTCGGTTTTCCCTGGTGCAGTCACTTTGTCTTAGAAAAACAGCAGATTGGTCAGGCACGATTTGTCCTTGTTGAAGCCACACTGGCTGTCTCAGATAATCTCCTTGTCATACATGTGCTTTAATATTGATTCCCAAAGGTACTGTTGTATGATTTTCCCAGACACAGAGGTGAGGCTTACCAGCTCGAGTTTTCCAGATTTTCCTTTCTTCCTGTTTTTGCTGTAGCTTAAAAGAAATAATTTGTAAGCATGGAATTAGAAAATAGCAATAAAAGACACTGAAATATGTGGCTTTCAGTCAAACAATGTTCTCTGTGTGAACACACAGACTACATATCAAGAATGTGATTTAACCTTCTCTAATGTTACTACAGCTTTAATTGATTAACATAAATAGTGTCTAATTTCTTTCCCTTTATGTTCAGATCTCTTTTCAGTAAGACATTATTGTCCTTTAAATCAACTCTCTCTTTCTTTCTCTCAAATTGTTTTTAGATATTAAAATTTTATTTCAGTGGAGAACATGTGCTTTTGCATGCTATTTTTCTTAGAAGTCACCAAAGCACCCTCATTCTTCACTTGTTTGTTCTCATTAAATATTTAATGTTTTCTCATAGCATTTCAAAATATTATTTCCGTCTCTTATATACGTCGTTCTCATAGTATTCAAAAAGTATTAAAAGTCCACGGGGATCTATATAGTTAGATAGACATAGGCAAACATTTTACTTCACTATTCCATCTCTGGATTACTTAGAAATAAACAGAAATGGCCCTTAACTCCTGATGCTTTTAACTGGAAAGTGGAATTGTCAACTTTTTTCTAAATCTGAAGTTCAGAATATACGTGTTCTGTCTAACTATCTACCAATTTGGAATGTTTTCCTGCGTCCACATCCAGTTATTGTTAGTATCTAATTTTATTTAATATTCACATTTATGAAGATAATAGACCTTGTTTATTAGCACATATTAGACATCATATTAACATCACATATTAACATCACATATTAGACTCTGATGTTAGATATTGGAATAACAACTGCAACAGTAAGATTGTATGAAAGCAACTCCTTTGCCTGTCCTTCAAATTATCCTTGCTGCCTCTCTCAGATTCTCCATAGTCTTAGATTTGAGTGAACTGCTGCAGTTATGCGCAGGTTAAATACCTTATTTCTGAGTCCTTCATTCAGTAGCGACCTTTGTAATAAAATTCTTAAAATGAGAAATGTAGCACATATTGAAATGATAGAGCTGTTATTTGTAACACTTCAGTTACCATATTCACAGATTTGTAAGAAGCATAATAGCCCTTAGATGGTCCAGCATGATTAAACAACACACAAAATACTGAAATATAGAAAAACTGAAAGAAAGACTATTCTTTGCGGTTGGTGACATGATATTTTACTTCCATTAAATTCAAATGCAAATCTAAAAGTCTTGAACTTTAAAATCACTGTAAATAGCGCAGGGATCAATGCAAATTTAAAGGAATTAGAAATATAAAGAAGTGTCAACATAAAGAAAACTATGAAAAGTTTTAAGTTCTCCTAGCCATTTCTTATTCTGTGGTTAAAAGGATGGCAATTTCATTGTAGAAATAAACAGATTAATTTAGCATACTCAGTATTCTCACAATGTTGAATAATAGCCTACTCTAGGCATCATTAAAGTTCTTTTAATGAAGGGGAAAGAGATGCATTTCCTTCTGCAATTTAAAAGACTTAATTAAAATACTTTACATGTTACATAATTTTCTTTTTTTTTAAATTCCTGCAAGATTTTTTTTTTATACAAGCACTTAAATGTCAATATTCCATCTTCAGAGACTCAGACTTTTTAATTAGTAATTTGTCCTGAAAAATGAGGGAAATGAGCATGAAACCATATCAGAATGTGCAATCTAAAAATATTTCTGGATCAGTATGAGACTAGATACTGGATGAAACTCATAAAGAACGTTGCTTTTGAACTCAGTAGTATTGATGACATTTAATCAGTGCCCTCTACTTGTCTTGAGCATTCTTCATATACACTCTTTCAAATAGGAGTACACACTTAGAATGAATAAAAATCATACCAATAACTCTTAAATTGCAAACTAAAAAAAATGGAGAAGAATACTATGTAGACACATTTTCTGTTTTAGATTCAAGCTAGATATAAATGTTTATATTTATCTACACATTAATTTTATAGATTTTTTTCCCCTTTGCTGGTGTTCTAAAACCAAGAAAAAGCCCTCTGGGAAAAAAATACAGATAAAAGTACAATCTCCTGTATATATAGGAAAATACTAATTTAAATGTTTATAGTTTTAATTCATCTATTGCATAATAGGCAAAAAAACAAAACAGAGGTGAACTCTGGCCAATTTTCTTGGATGGTTTGATGCATTTGAGATAAGAGAGGAGCTTTGTGTAGAGGCTAGCAAATACCTACTTGGAGATTTTATATATTAAAGTTTGTTCTTTTGTAGGTGATTTTAAATCACTGTGATTAACATGCTGTACATATGGTGTACATTAAATTGTGAAAAATCTTTGAATTGGTTTCTTATAAAGATGCAGAGATAAAATAGGTGACTGATCTTAACATGTGATGGAAATGAAAGAGTATGCTGAATTCAACGTTTCCTACCATTTGCAGTTCACTTAGAGATGGAGTCTTCCCTTTGATATTCAGAAGAAAGTCAAGGAAAGAGTGTCAGAGTTTTCTTTTGTTGTGTTTATTTTTTTAAACTTTTTTCCAATTAAATAATTTCCAGATAAATTCTGACTACAAGTTACATTTAAGACCTAATGCTCTGGTTTGATCTGAAGCTCTGGCATTGTAAGAGAAAAAGCTTAGGGCATCCTAAAGAACTTTAAATTTTTTCTGTTTCCTGTCTGTACTTAGCTTTTCTGTCCTGCCACTAGGATTTCTTTAGACTGTCAGTACTCACTTGTCATTGCAAGTCATTCTCCATGTGTTGAACTGGAGACACACAAGATATCAAGAATGAAGACATGTGACAGCTAAGCCTTTCTTCTGTCTTCCAGTCTCACATGCTTGGTTACGCTATTCAGCAATAGACACTATTAACTTTTTTTGGCCAGAAATTTTCACTACCAGAAAATCCCTTGCTGTGTAAGGACTGTCACTGTTAAGTGACTAAGGGTAGACACTTGGTTGCTTTTGCCAATGCAGCAAGCACTCAATAGAATATGTGCTGCATGGCAGATAACACAAGAATTACTGAAAGTCGAGGAAACTGACAGAGCAGGCTGTTCCTGCTGAGCAGACATGGCACTAATACTTGTTTTGATATCAGACATTTTAATAAGCTACATGCAAAGTATACCTTGCTGCTACTTGTGTGTGTTATTGATGTAGTGCTTCTATAAATCTAAATGAAAAGAATCATAATCTAATGACCAAATCTTCAGAGAATAAGTTAGTTAACATTATAACACAGTATAAAACTCCAAAGTTTCCATGAGTGTTATGGAAGTTGTGCCATTTCAGAAAATCTTCTGTGTATGGTGCTAAAAGTAACAGTGTTGAACACTAAAAAAATAACTGTTTTATAATAAGAGATAAGAAGAGCTTTCATTTTCTTTAATTTATATTCATTTTTCATAACATTTACATGAAGGAGGAGGAGGAGAGCAGAGAAAGACAGATAAGATAGTGCCAGAAACCAAAATGTCTCCTAAGGAGCTCTGAAAAAAAGACATGTTTGCAGATGAGATTTGTTGCAGTGCATTTCGTTGTTCAGCAGACCATACAAGTCTGTAAATATGGAAACATATGGCAGCTGAAGAAAAGCTGCTACAGTTTTTAACTTGATAAAAATATAAACAGCATTTTATTTTTTGGTTTAAAAAAAAAAAAAGTTAACACAGGCTTTCTGGTTTCTAAAATCCATGACCTCTGATAGCAGCTTCCAATGCCATGAGTGTGAGAAGACATTGGTAGCTGGAGAACAGTGTTCTTTTATTAGATTTCAGAAGGTCTCAAATCTGTACCCTCAGGTACAGATGTACTCTCATGCTCCCTCAGGTCTGTATTGTGGTGAGACCTCTGACACTGGTTGGAAACAACAGGGCCCAGGGGGTAGGTGACTGTTAGTTGAAACCACTTGTTAGGAGAAGTGGTCCAAGATAAACACCATTTCTGGACTTCTGCAGAAAACATGGAGACCTAAATTCATAAGATCCATTGCTTATAGTGTCACCGAATAGGTGAAGTTGGGGTGACAGATGAACAGGGAGCTCTACTATCATGGGTTACTACTGGATGCTTGAATATCATAGAAGTGTCACTTGGATGTGTTTTGTTTCTTTCCTAGCCAACATAAATACATCAACTTTTTTTGCGGTGATCAGAAGACGGTTACTGAAATGAAGTAATCTCCTTGGGCTGTAGCTTATATTCCATATATAAGTCTATACTATCACTATTCATTAAAGACTTTCTAAATATGTCTTTCTTTAATTTTAGATCCTTTCAATTCTTGAATGACCTTCATGGTTAGTTTTAGTTTGAGTGATCCAAGTGATAAATGGGTAGCCAGAAAAATAAAGATAGGCATTCTCAACCCTTTTTGTACTCCAAGGAGAAAAGAATACTTGGATTCATGGCTGTATGAGATCAAATAACCTCTGAAAACTGAATTGGGTTACATAGCATTTAATATCCAAAATTGAGTAAGTACTCATACTTGGACAAATTCAGGAATGCAGCAAAGCCATTATAATTGATTAATATTTGCAGATAACTGAAAACTCATTGCTGAGTTTCCCACCATATGAACAATGACACAGTCAGAGGGCAGCTAGCAATCTTTTCACATACCCTTTGTTAATGAATTAAAACATATTATTAAGGTTTTCCATAGTCACAAATGTATTAGTAATATTTTTAGCAACTTGAAAATATTTAAGTAAACCTTTCATGGAGATAATGAATTTTTAAAGCAAGGCAAGATTTTCTGTATTATATACTGTATTAGAACAAAAAATGGAGCAAAAGAAAGGAAGAATAAAAAAATAAATTATCTCTCTCCCATAACCATTACATCTCCCTCAAATATATTCTTTTGCAGAAGCAAGTTTAAAGTTGTTGAAATCAATTTTTCTGATTGTGACTCAATCTATGCTTGTTCGTGGGCTCTTTTCCTTCATTTTAGTATTTCTTTTATTTTCCTTTTTCTTTCATCTTCTGTCTGTAATTTTTTCCCAAATTTTCCCTTTTTTTTTTTCATTCTGTTTTGTGTGAGGGTGGTGGTTGGGAGTGGTGTTATTAAAATCAGTCTAGAACTGTGGTATACCTTAGTTTCCATTGAGTATGACATTAGGAATATAGTTTTATTTTGGTTACAGGTAAGCTAACCTGTCTCTGATTGCACTGAAAAATTTGCCAACTGCATTTTGCAAGGTAGACCAAGTCTTGAGGTCTCATAAATGTATAATAAAATTACAAGTTTAATGGAAGCTTAGGAATAAGACCTAATACTTAAGTGTGTTACTGTTAAGTTCTAAATGATTATGAAATTGTGCAACATTTTAATTGCATTGGTGTGTGTAAGTGTCTGCATGAAAATATGTACGTACGTACTTTTTACAATTTAAACCTATTTCATGGGGAAATAAATGTTCAGAATAGAAGTCAATGAGAAAGAGAAATGCTTCTGGAAATAAACAACCAGATCTTTGACAATTACATTCTCTATTTATGACCACTAGGGTCTGCTAACCGGCATATTGCTTTAATATAAACTTTCTGTGTTTTCTTCTGGTGACTGCTTTTTTGATGAGAAAAAATTCTCAAAGCTGAAATCCAAATGGATATGACACTACTTAACTTTTTTACTGTATGCTTGATATTTCTTGAAAGCTTTATTTTACAAGAATTTAAATCCTTGTGCCTGTGATTAGCCCACTTTATAAAAATAGTGCTGCTCCCACTACTGTCAGCCCTTTGGGCTTCAGCTTGTGGATGCTGAAATTTTGTAATATACAAAGAATCATTTATCAGATTTAAGAACAGAATAGCTTCCAAACATTGTTGTAAAAGAAATGGGGTCACTGCCATAAACTCTAAGACCTTATTTGATTTTTCAATAACTCTACATTTAATTTTATTGTTGAAAATTTCTTGCCCATACTTTCTGATTATTATAAAGGATAAATACCTGCCCTCTTGAGGTTGTATGGTTTTTTTATTATCCTTTGTGCCAATTTTCTTTTTTCTAGCATGGTCATCTAAGAACTTAAAGCAAGGACAGAGTGCCACATTTTCAAGCCTTTTTTTCCCCATCGATCTGAATCCCTTTTTCCCTGCAGTTAAGGAAGACTGCATATTATCTATTGGCACTTAAAACCTTCAAAAAGCTCCCAATACGTTTATCCTCATTAGCGGTTACCTCCGTTATTCTCATTCTTAGAGATGGCCCACTAGGGGATCCTTCCCTCCAACTGGCAAGTTCAGTTAGAAAAAATGTCAGCTTTATCATTTTTATTCCGAACTCTACTCATTTTATTTATGAATAGTTCTTACAGAAGTCATTTACAAATGGCATTGCCTATGGGACATATATCCCACTGATGTTTTTTAAGACTCACAAATGGCTTAAAGGGATCCGATTTTTTACTGCTTTTTCTAGCAATTTTCATATCAAACATTCTCAAAGTACAGACAAAAATCTGTTTAAACTGCTTGTCTCTTGCCAGCTCTACCTGAACTCTGACAGTTGAGCTGCAGTTCCTTTTTATTTATTAGGACTCACAAGTAACAAAGTGGCAACAGTTTTGCTTCACAAACTATTTGCTAAATGTAATTATCATGGTCATGTTTATTGATTTGAAAATGGTACTAAGGTCTTTATTGTTCGCACAGTGCACTTGCATCTGCGTCTCTCACAGACTGATGTCACTCTAATTCTAAAGCAGGACACTACAGAACACTAATTTAACAAACAGAAGGGAAGTAAAATAAGGAGAAGTAAAGAAAAAGTCAAGGAAGATTCTGTGCTATTCCTGAATCACATAGAAAGAAAATTAAGATGCTGGAGTCGATGTTCAAGGGCCAACAACTGACAGGAAACACGCAGCCACAGCTCCTAGATGATACAGAATTAGGAAAATAGCATTACGAGATAAAGAGCTCCACCTCTCTCAAATTAGCCTTCACTTAATCAAGTGAGTTCAAATATTATTGAAATGTGAGAGGTGAGGGGACAGGCGGCTCATGTTGACTATGTACTGGATAACTCTTATTTCCACAGAAAGTCAGGTTCATAAAGTGGTAGAAACATTTGCTGGTCCACTGAAAATCAGAAAGAGTAAGACAGTCTTCCTCAGAAGGTATCTGTGCTTGAAATGAAGAAAGTGGTGGTACCTGCTGCATGAACTTGACAAATAAATCTATTGATGTTTACTTCAGAAATGTGACTCAGTTATTCACAGTATGTCACAAACATATTTCACCAGCTGGATAACTCTTAGGAGTTTAGGTGCACAGTACTATTTCTTTTGAAAGTAAAACTCTTTGCCATTTTAAAAAAACCTTGCAGTAATGTGACTCTTTGGAAAAATAGTAATACTTTTTGAGTATTGTGGAGGGGGTTGGAGGCAAATTTTTTTTACCAAGGGGAGGAACTTTACAGCATGACATCATAAGCTTGTTAGTCTTATAAGCGTATAAGACTAAGTTTCTCCCATCTTTCACTAAATAAGAAGTCTCAGGTTCATGTTGGGGATAATAGGCAAACAAAAACAATCAAAACCCTGTTTGCATGGGTTGATAATGATAGGACAAGGGGGAATGGTTTTAAACTAAGACAGAGGTGGTTTAGGTTAGATATTAGGAGGAACTTTTTCATAGAGGGTGATGAAGCACTGGAGCAGGTTGCCCAAGTGGGCTGTGGATGCCCCATCCCTGGATGCATTCAAGGCCAGTCTGGATGTGGCTCTGGGCAGCCTGGTCTAGTGGTTGGCAACCCTGTGCAGAGCAGGGGGGTCGAAACTAGATGATCTTCGAGGTCTTTTTTAACTCAGGCCATTCTACGTTTCTATGAAATGAATAAACAAACAAATAAACAAAGCATTATGATATCACAATAACATTTTCTACAAAAATCCATCAGGCTAGCACCCTGTATCTAAGTCTGGGTAAAAAAAAAAGTTGTTAAGCTTTTTAAAGACTCTACATTTTTTTCTGTCTTCTTAAGTCCTTGTTTTGGTTCCTAGGTCAAATTATTTTTCTTCTCTCTGAAATTACTTTCTCACCTTCCTTGTACAGCAGCTAAATCTACCTAGTCTCAGTTGCAGTAGATTACTTCCTAATCTACTTCTTCCTGACAACAGAATTTCACTGAGCTGACTCTGAAAGCTCTTACAGAGCTATAACTGGAAACATAAGTTTGAGTAAGAGAGAGCTTTTCTCTCATGAAGGACCTTGAAACCTCATGACGTTAGAGAACTATACAGAGGCCACTGAATGCTCTATAAAACCCGCAACACTCTTATGCTCTAAAGAACTTACACTTACAAAATCAAGGCCAAATTCAGCATCAAGTTTAAACTCATAAATTCAAGTGTCTACACATAATTTCCCATATATGCTCTAAGAATTATAGTTGCTACAGATATATTTTCCTTTTTTTTTTTTTTAGCTTTTTTTAAGTAATGGAAATATGTAATCCACTGGTAGGAGCAAATTATAAGTATTCTTCAGAGCCATCAGATGTAAGAAGTAAATTCCCATAGCCTCCAGTAATAGTCTGTTGAATATTTTGATAGAAATATAAGTTTACATGTTTAGTTCTGGATCTCATTGGTTCAATTCCTATTATATCTGCCAGTAAAACTGCTTCCATATCTGCATACTTAATGTACACATTAATTTTATACTAAAATTCTGTGAGATTACTGATACAATGTATAACCAAATTTAATGTAAAAGAAGAATCTCATGGTTTACTGAAAAGGCAGTAAATTATTAGCATGCAAACTTCCTGATTAACAGTTAGTTAAAACTTCAAATTTGGGTGTGGGAAGGGAATATATTTTAGTAAATTTTAAAGTAAGGCATTTAACAAATAGGAGCAGAGCAATAAAGAAAGAAAAGGAAGGAGACATTCTTTGTGGAAAAAAAAAAAGTATAAATTAAACATCCAGGACAATTTTTGTTCTAGTCTTCTCTCAATTTCTGTATTTTCTGGATTAAGAAATAAAAAAATATAATTACTTTCTAATTAAGTCTAAGAAATATTAGGAAGGTTAAAATCTTAATTAAGTTAACTGTTGGAGTAGTCTCAATTAAATACAAGTAAATATTTGCATATAGAGAAATTTTTCAAACAGTTGAGCTTCATTCCTCACATTCTGAGACTTATCCGGCCTTCACAATATACAAGATGAGAGTCTGGTATAAAAAAAATTGAAGCACAATATTTTCCAAGGAGGGCCCAGAAAATGAGATTTCCTCAAGTATTTACAAAAGCAAGTTTTCTTAATGGAGCTGCAACAGCCCATGATATAGTCAGAGAAAAAAGACCAAACACTTAGCAAGATTTATTAAATTATAGAAGCCCATATTTATGCTTAATAATTATAAAATGTATATTATGTGCACATATCTTTACAATGTTTTGCTTATAATAGTTTTATCAATGCATATTTAATGTTATTTTATAATCAACAATTAAACAAAACAATCACTTCTTAATAACAGTCTACAATATTTCATACTGAAGTCTAATTACATAGTTAGAATACCAGTACGCTGTTTTATAAGACTGTAATTTTGCTCTGGAATAAACCATAAGACTAAGGGACAAATAGGCTCACATGTTTGAGGCATAACAATGATTTCCTAGTAAAAAAAATGCAGAAATGTTGGTCTGTCTATTGCACTGAGAGATTGTGTCTTTTAATAATGCATAACTCTGACAATGCTGGGTTCTTCATTTCTGGTTCCGTACTAAGGTGACCTACATATTTCCTGTCTCAGCTTTGGTGCAAATGCTGGACAGTTACAAGGACACTGTACTCTTTCTTCCTACTGTCTGAAGAGGAGAGTCTGAGAGCCTACAAATTTGTTTGATCTCCCTTCACCTCCAGTGCTATCAAATGGTTTAAATCTGATATCTTTTCCTTCAAAGCTGAACAAATTGCACCAAAGTTATGGCATCAGTAAATCATGAGTTTGGTTTACTTTAGGCTCAATAATAAACAGAACTGATGCTGATTACCACCTTTATAATTATTTTAAAAATTAAGATCATTTATATAAGTTCTGCTGCTGCAATTTGAAAACCACAGCAACAACAACAACAAAAACAATAAGACAAAGAAGGGTGGAGAACTGAAAAAAAAGAGAAATCTGATCTTTCACTGTATTTGCACTCTGAAGAATTGTGGCATTCAAGGCACACCTCCCTATTTCCTTGTTTGTTTCTTGATTGTAGTTATTTTCATCTACTGAAGCATTCTTATGAAATAAAGCATCTTACAATTATTTTTATCCTCTAAAATTTCATATCTTAGGAAGGATTGAAATCTCAATTTGTACTTACATTCTGGCTTCTGTTCAACAAATAACTGCAAGTTGCTTTATGGGTGCATTGAAAATACAGGGAAAAATGATCTGACATGGGATACTGCTGGCTGTGATCATTCTGTGTGTTTAGACAGCTGAGTTGCTCAAACAAACATTTGTTAGATGCAAGATAGTTTTCTAGCAGGAGTAAGTGAATGAATATTTCAGGAAAATCTATAAACAAAACATTCTGATCACCAAAAATATTTTGACAATTCCACTCCTTTCCATTACCTCTATGCAAAATGTGTCAGGAGTAAACATCAAATTTATAAGAAGGAGCTCAATCTGTATTTGCAGTCATAAGTTCACTTTTTCTGAAGTTCATCTGTAGGAAATCTTGCATGACACTTCCTTTCTGTTTTATGTGAGGAGAAAATTATAGTTGATTTTCCTTTTATCTAGCTAGAAACCTCAAACTTCAGAAAACTATTGGAATACTTGACAGTAGGGAGTATAGGGCTCATATGAGGTTCACCTTGCTCTGCATTTGTTGGTATTTTTTCCCTCTACAAATCTACAAAGAACTTTGACCAGCTTTGAGCATCGCAACCCACTCCTGCAGGGTTCCTATTTCTGTTATAGAGCATACACAAATAATATCATTGCTGAGATGCTGAGACCCCTATTGCACCTTTTATGTTCCACTAAGGCTGAGTGAAAATTCTGTGGGTGTTTACAACTACATTTAAAACAATAAAAGGCCCCCAGAGAATGCATTCTAATTTAACTACAGCAGTGAACTGTAATTCTTAATAAACGTAATTAAATGGATGTGAGATAAAACAAGAACTGTTCATTTCATGCTAACTCCTCAGTGCTTGGAAATTGGGGGACTATTAAAAGGTATTTCATTACTTTCACACATTACCATCAACTAGAGAATGCTTATTCTGAAAAATTCCAGGATGACCTGTGTGTAACTATACAAGACAACACTACTTTCTGTCAGAGAGTTTACCAGAAATATGAGTATCCTCTTAACAGAAGGAGATAACTGTAAACAGGCTTGTTGATCTCAGCTTGAACTAGCAGGAATATAACTGAAAATGCTAGGATGCTGAAAATACTGCTTCCGTACAACTCATATAACAGACACATGCCTCCTAATACTGGGGAGGCAAGGAGGTATGTAATTAGCAGCTGAAGGAATTAGCTTTGATACATACTTGTATGAACAAAACACTTGTATTTGTTAGTAGGAAGTGTTATCCTCCTTGACTAATGCAAAATAAAATCCGTCACTAACTTAGGATTTTCAAAGTATTTTATAACTCATTGCACTTTTTCTGTAAATTTCATAAAACAAAGTGGATTTGCAGAGCTAGTTAAAGTCTGACGTGCTTGAAATCTTATCACATTTGTAAAAATGTAGCACAAGAAAGAGAAATAAGAACATTTTCATCTTTATTGTTTCTTTTTCAGGGAAATCAGAAGAAATCACTTTTAAAACAGTTTTTTTTACTCAAAATCTATAAAGAACTTATGCCCCATCAAGCTAAGTTCTCTTTGTACAGAATATCTGAGCTGATTAATTATTGTTTCTGAGATTGTCACTAGCAGCCTAACTTACCAATAAAAGGAGCACAGAGAAGAGATTGCTTGTTACCTTGAAGACAGCATAAACGATAGGGGGGAAGAGGAATATAAAATGAAAGCATGATGCATCTAGTATGAAGACTACCCTAACACTGTCAAATAGAAAATGGTGGTAATTGCCTCTGAAATGCAAAAGAAAAAATAAATCATGTTATGAAGCTTTCTAGGTGTGAGATGAAACATGTTTCCAAAACCATTAATGAGAATTCCATGAGAAAACAAACAAACAAACAAAAAAACCCACCAAAACCCATCAAATTGAATATGAGGCAGAAATGTTGCTTAGACCTTTTCCAATCCGTGAGACTATGACATTCTCTTCCCTTGGGTCATATGTTTAAAGTTATTAACAGCTTTTATTCAGATGGTATAATTTACTTCTAAGACACGCATGAATAAACTGTTGCTTATTGAGATGATAGATTTCCTTAAGACATAGATCTACTTGAGTATTTTATCTAACCCAGAATAACTATCTGCCATTGCTTCAGGATTGCAGAGGAAAAAAATATAAATGCTAGAAAATAATAATAGATTCAATAATAATAATAATAATAATAATAATATAAACTAAAAACAAAACATAACCTATTTTACTTAGCAGGGAAAACCATGCAAGGCCAGAAGATCTTTGCAGCACAGAAAACACTTTTATACTCTTCTTACCCCAAAGAGAAATCAACTACAACTGAAGAAGTAATCTTGTTCTTTCTCTATGAGAATTAGCAAGGCCTAATTCTTAAAAAAATATTAGTGCAGATAAAAAGGTACAATTAGACAAATGATTCACAAAATGCAATAGACAAATCTTTCTTTCAAGCATTTGATTTCCAGATCCATGATCTGGTCTGTTTACATGCACACCATTACTTGTACAGAAAAGTGATATCAGCCTCATTTGCTGTCATGCAACAAAACAATTAGATAATAAAGTCATCCAGAACTGAAAGCAAGTTTGTTTTCTTCCCTACTTCACTATTGACTCTTAGGTGCTGAATAGATATGTGAGCAATGCTAGAAAAATGAGGTATTTGTCATTTAACAAAGACCCGAAGTGTAAGAAGCTCAGGGAAAAGGAGGAACTTTAGAATCTGTTGCACACCCTTACAAGTGGAAGGTTATAGAGAGCCTTGCATGCTCCTAAAGTAGACATAAATAAGAAAATCAAAACCTTCCTGGAAATTTGGGAAAATATTAATAGTATAACACAGTAAACTTACAAGACAGTTACACTTAGTGGCTTCTAATGTGGAACTAGGGGTAGGGGAAGCAATACATAAAGTTATAGCAGTTGTAATTAAGAAATTTAGAAAATAAAATGAATGCAAATACAACAGCACTTTTGCAAGATAGCCTAGACCCTTATGAATTTGAGCCTTAAGGCCCAAACCTTTAAATTTTAAGCGTAAGTGTAAACATATCCGCAATGGTTGAATAGCATATCCTATTAATCACTGTCAAAATATCAGGAAACACTTTGAAAACAGTCTTCTAATATGCAAGTTTCAAATGGGCAGATGCTGCGGAGGCTTAGTTGTTTTAATTTATTTGCTACTTATTATTAAATAGTTAGCGGTCATTTCTAAACTTATTTAAGAGTGATTAGAAAAGAAAAAATCAGTGAGATGAAACGTTTCTAAAAACATTAATGAAATTCAATCAGAAAACAAGCAAACAGCAAACAAACAAAGAAACAAATAAACAAACAAAAACAAAACACCAAAACCCATCAAATTGAATATGAGGCAAAACTGTTGCTTAAAACAGAACATTTTAAGGAGCACTTCTATGAAAAGAGGCTGAGAGAGCTGGGATTGCTCAATCTTGAGAAATCTCTAGGATGTAATTGCAGCCTTTCATTACTTGGAAGGGGCTAAGAGGGAGGGATACTTTTTTCAAGGGCCTACAGTGACAGGACAAGTTAGTGTTTTTAAAATAAAAGAAGCTAGATATCAATTAAATGTTAAGAATAAATTCTTTGTTCTGAGGCACTGGAACAGTTTCCCAGAGAAGCTGTGGATGCTCCATCCCTGGAGGTTTTACAGACCCGACTGGATGGGGTTTTGTGCAACCTGGTATAGTGAAAAATGTCCCTGCCCATGGTAGGGGCATTGGTTCCTTTCAACCCGAACCATTCTATAATTCTATGAAACATAAGGTGAAAGTTTCCAAGAGCCCATCGTTTTGCATTAGCATAGGGTGGATGCAGAACCTGAGCAATCTGGGATGTCTGAATGATAAATAAAAGAAAACAATGATCCATGAACCATTAAATCCAATGAAAAGACAGAAAGTTTAGGTACAAAGTGCTGTTGCGGTTTAACCCAGTAGGCAGCTTACCACCACACAACTGTTTGCTTATACTCCATCAAGTAGAATGAGAGACAGAACTGGAAACAAAATAGAACCTGTGGGATGAGATAAAAAAGTATTTAATGAGACAGGAAAAAAAAAAAAAAAGACGACAAGAAAGAAAAAAATAAAATGATTCTCTCTCTCTCTTTTTTTTTTCATCATGCAACTACTTGCGACCTGCTGTCCTGACACCCAGCTAACAATACAACTTTGGCAATCACAGATACATGCGCAGCCTGGGAGAAGAACTCCTTGAGAGCAACCGAAAAGAAGGGTGCATCAAAAGAGGGGTGGCTGCAGGGCAAGGGAGGTGATGGTGCTTCTCTACTCTGCCCATGTAAGGCTCCACCTGGAGTACTGCATCCAGGCCTGGGGCCCCCAGCACAAGAAGGATATGGAGCTGCTGGAGCGGGTCCAGAGGTGGGCCACGAAGGTAATCACAGGACTGAAGCACTTCTCCTACAAAAAAGGGCTGAGGGAGCTGGGCTTGTTCAGCCTGTAGATGAGACGGCTCTGGGAGACTTCACTCTGGTCTTCTAGTACTTGAAGAGAGCTTATAAACAGAAGAAAATCAACTTTTTAAACAGGCAGATAGCGGTAAGACAAGGGGGAATGTTTTTAAACTAAAGGAGAGGAGATTTAGATTAGATGTCAGGATAAATTTTTCACTCAGAGGATGGTGAGACATTGGCACAGCTGCCCAGAGAAGCTGTGGTGCCCCATCCCTGGAGGCGCTCAAGGCCAGGTTAGATGGGGCCATGGGCAGCTGAGCTGGTGGGTGGTAGCCCTGCCCATGGCAGGGAGTTGAAATTAGATAATCTTCGAGGTCCCTTCCAACTCAAGCCATTCTACGAACTAATCACTACCTGACACTCAGCCAATAATGCAGTATTTCACCTATACTTGAACAGCATCCCACCCACAGCCAACTCCCACCCACAAATTAATGGCCTGCTTCATGATGTCATGTGGTATTGAATAATCCCTGTCCTAATTCAGGGAAGCTGTCCTGTCTCCAATCCATCCCTTCCCATAGCAACATAAAGGCAGTGGCTTTTCCACACTGAGTGACTTGGCCTGTCCCTAAGCATATTCTATTACTCAGCAACAACCAAAACATTGGTGTTGCTAATAAGACCACCTCAGCTTAAACCAGGACAACTACTTATCATTTCTGTGTCCAAGGTAGCTTTAGCTATGATGGTAGCAGCTGTTTGCTACTCTCTTTTTTTTTAGTGTATTTAAACTGACTGTAGGAGCAAGTCTCACACATGTTATGCCATGTAAAACCGAAACTTTTCCAGTACCTTAGATATAACGTAATAGAGTAAACAGGTTGGAGAGGAAAAAAAAAAAAAAAAAAAAAATCCTTATAAATAGTACAAGGAAATAAGTATTTCATTGTTCACTGTGCCTTTAAATACAGCATACTCCCTGCTGCGACAACTTGCATTTAGTGTTTCACTTCGTAAGAAGCAGGCTGTAATTCTTCTTCTGCTGTTTAATGCTTCCTTTGGTTTGGTTTGCTTGCTTGCTTGTTTATTAGTTTCCCTCAATGTAAAATAAGAATAAATAAGCCTGAAAAAAAAAAAAAGCAATATATGTATAGTAATGAAACCACGACAAGGAGATTGATGTCTCTATTAAAGAAATAAGTGAGGGAAATCATATCTTAGTTTTGCTAATGCTGTGCTCAGTCTTCTGTTCATAAACATTTCACAGAACAATTTTGGGTTTGAACAAAAAGGAAAAAAGAAAAAAAAAAACTCCTTCATCTGGCAATGCAAATTTAAAGCCACAAACAGCCAAAGTAATTGTTTAGCTTTAAAGATCATAAAGAAAGAAGGAAAGTATTCATGTTGACACCCAGCCTCCCCACAGACTTTAGCTTCAATGATCAGAATCTTTTCATGTGATTACCTGGGATTCTCTTTTAGACACTACTGAGGATAAAAATAGCTTCTGGTTGGTTGGTTGGTTGGTTGATTGAAGCAAAAAAGAAAAAAAAAAAAAAAAACCAGCAAACCATCTTCTCTATACTGGTTACCGCAGACAGCTGTACCTGCCATGTTAAGCAGCCAGAATTTGGGTAACAGGAGTTTTATTAAATTGCTGATAAAAATATGAGGAAAATGTCAGTGTGCATTTCAGACCTTTGTTTGAACCAGTGCTTCTGTTTTGCTAAGGCTGTGCAAATGAAATCACTGAAACCAATATTCACTTACAGAAGCACAGAGCTCTTCAGTGAAAACCTTCAGCATTTGCTTCTTACCACTCAAACTCCTCCAAATCAATGGACTTTAAACCCTTTCTGAATCTGAAATGAATCTCTTACCTCTGAAAAGAATTAAAAAAGACTTCTAACAAAGCAAACCCTGTTGCAACTTCATAAATTAAAACAGTCATAAGAAGGGAAGCAATGAAGTTCAAGTAAGCATTTGTTTCTTACCACCAGAGTAGTCCCTCTGCCCATTTGACTGCAGACACTTCAGAAACTGAAGATCAGTGAGGAACTCTATACCTCAGCCATGGTTTACAATTTGAGGAAAAGTAAAGTCGTACGTATGATTAGACTGCCCACCTGAGCCCAGATCTCTTGAAAGTATTTGTTTATTGTTATAATGTGCTTTCGAACGTATTCAGGACTTAAGTACAAACTGAGACAGATCGACAGCATTTAAACATGTTTCTAGCTCTACTGTGTCCAGTCTTAGTTTAAGAAATTGAGGTTACTGAGCATGGAAATTGACTGTCTTACATGTGAGACAAGAGTCTCCTAGGTATTTTCATTTGTTCATGTGTCAACTGACATTCAGCAATCAAAGCCATGTGGTTCTACTGCAGGCTTCAGAAGTCCAATCGCAATTCCTTTCTGAGTCAGTAACACCTTATGGTTCAGAAATGTTATTTCCAAACCAAATTTAAAATATTGCTATTTGGAGTTTTTGACTTTATGAGTATTCCTATGGATATTTATTATCAAATTTTTGGAAAGAAAATGTTGATTGTAATCTGCCTTGTCCTTTTTTTTTTTTTTTTTTTTTTTTTTTTTCCTGAAAACTGCTGAAAGCTAGAATGTGCCTTCCTACATGTATGAACATTTTTCACTCTAATAGTTCTGGCTTATGTTGCCTTACTTGCTGTTATATAAATATGTTTTAGAGATAAATGGTCAAAACTCACAATAAAAAAAAAATTGTAACAAATGTTGTAAAATATGAAAGTAAAGTGTGTATGCTTCATTCATACAGACAAACTGAAGTTTAAATAAAACAAATCCTGCAGGCTAGAACAGATAAAGGATGCCGATCACCTCTATTAGTATTCAGAGGAAAAGAAAAAAAATATGTCCTCTTAGACATTCTTCCAGGAGAATTTTCTTAGGGAGTAAATCTAAGGTCCAGATTCTTTGTAAGCCATTGCCAAAGGCAGTAAATTTTAAAAACAAAATGAACTGTATCTCTGCAGTAAGCTGGAAATATCCATATCCATTATCCAATAATGGGAGTGGATAAACAAATAATTGTCATGTTTGAAAAGACTTTTTCCTTCCTCTTATTACCACTGGTGTCAAAAGAATGATCTTGTGTAATAAATGCTCATCTGATGCAACAATCTGATCTGAATCATGCAATGTTTGTTGTTTTTTTTTTTTTTTTAATTTTCCACATACAAGTAATACAAAATATCTTTGGCAGATGTTCTTACTATCTACACCCTATGTAAAAACCGCTTAAATACAAAAAAGAACTGCTCGAATTATATAATCATTTTTCATTTGAGTGAAAATCAGAGAAATAGCATACTGTAAAAAGAACTGTGTTCACCATACTTTCTAGGCTTTGAAACACTAAAAGGAGTTTTTGTAAGGGAGCGCATGCACCCCCAAAAGCATGTTTCTCTCTGTCCTGAATTAGCACAATGCCTGATAATGGACAGGAAGCTACTCAACTATCCTTTCCACTAATATCAACACCTGTAAAGTCAGAAAAGTTGTTTTACTGTGAAAAAATTGGTATATTAGGGAGTACTACTAGGATTAAATGAGATTGGTGAATGGCAATAAAGCTTAGAAATACAACAGATGGGGGAAAGTGTATAACTATTTTAATAATTGGATATAAATTATACATCCTAATTGTATGGATAGTCACCAAACCCACTTGGGGTTAGATTGGTCTAGATAGAAACACATTCTTAACCCCTGTGATGACAGGGTGATTGGGAGCATCTAATTTTAGGAATTGCTAATCACACCTCCGTGACCTTGTCTTCCAAAAACTGTGTTTTAACTTCCTATCTATGGATGACTCCAGAAACTCCTAATGTCAAGGACAGAACAGAAACTGAGGAATTACTCTGCCATCTTAGCTTTGAATGCATGTGACTCCCAAACAGAGAACACAGAGATCCTTCGGCAGTCTCCTTGTAGATTTCAGATGTTTTTCTTGCTGTCAAAGCAGCCACTGACAGCTTGCTTGGACAGTATGGTGAGAGATGAGTCAGAGCTCTCTATGCATCAGGAAGTTTCTTCATGCCCAACATTTCTTAAGATTGAGTGATACAGATTTGTACCAGAGGTGTTATCATATCAGGATGCAATTTTAAAGGAAAAAAATTGCTTCTACAGAAGGACAGTGTGATGGAATTGTTGTCTGCAATGTATCTACACTGTGAGAACCTCTTGAGTGTGAGCCCTCAAGCCTCAGTTCAGACTTGTCCATGTAGTGCAGCGATATCTTGAATCAGAATTGCTTAACTTTTTCTACTGGAGTTTAGGATGAAAATGGTGTTTACTTAGACAATTTTTGTCAGTTTATAAAGTAGGCTTCTAATTTTGACGCTCAAAGTAAATAATGTTAAAACTTTCCAATGTTTAAAATACAAATTTATGTAATGATAATGTATAGAAGTAAGTTTGCTGCCTGCCTAACGTTTATTCAGAACTCTTTCTCACTGCAGCCAGCATTGTTGTTTCTAACTACCAAAGGCAAGAGCAGAGCGCTGGGGATTTAGAACAATTGGCATTGTTAAAGGTAACAGGGAGAGCTTTCATTCAAAACATACTACATATCCCACATATGCTGGTGTAGCTCCCAGTGCTGGTAGCGGTAAATGATGTACAAAAGGAGTGAACGCTGAGATACAACCACACATAGAGAAAAGGAACTTAAGAGGAATTCCCTGACAGTGGGGCACAGCTGATTTTACAGAGAGAG
Source organism: Pavo muticus (assembly GCA_016647715.1). NCBI lineage: Eukaryota > Metazoa > Chordata > Aves > Galliformes > Phasianidae > Pavo > Pavo muticus. The sequence goes on along the minus strand of JACDJE010000205.1, from coordinate 4,349,515 downwards.
CAGGTATGACATTTTTCACTTGCACGTCTACCCTCTAAACTTCAGCATTTGTTTTTGATTCCCTTAGGGTATTTTACTTCAAAAGAGAGGGTTGGTCTTGACAGCAGCAGAACCCTAACTTCCTTGTGTGTAGGATGGGGCTGTGTAGATAAAGTTGATCAAGAACACAGTACATGCAAACATGTCCCGCACCTTTGAGAAAGTGCTGTGCGTATTCATAGGATAAGTTTGATAGTTGGAAAGTAACTGTGTTTCACTGAACCTTACTGTTTTTTCATCATAATAGCTAGCATATGCTGAGTTTTCCTCTTCTCACTTCTATTTCTTCATGTATTTTCCTCTGTTTCAAATACTCTAGGTTGTCCTAAAGAGTGTCTCTTGTTTGAAAGGCTGTGGGTTTTACAAATCAATGTGTCTCATATATAGAGCTGTATAAAGAACATTTGCAACTAATTGAAAACACACATAAACTTCACAGATGAATGCCTCTGTCATTATCTTTCAATTATGAATCTTGGCTCCCTTTATTCTTTAATATCTGATTTTGAAACCATCCTCTAATCCTGACTATGAGAAGTTCAGTAGTTGATGTGAGAACTGCAGGGTTTGGTTTTTTGGCTCAGAATTATGTCAGATCTTGGTTATGATGAAACACAAGTATTATAATCTACACTGACTACCATATGGCAAACATTAAATCAAAAAAAAAAAAAAATCATAATTGGCTCTGAAGCACAAGAGTGTGAAAGAAGGAATCAAAAAAGGTTGCAATATCTTGTACTAGGCTCTGACCTCGTACCAGGAAAACTGGAGGAGCTTTTGAAGGAAATCACAGACCTTTATCAATCCTATTCTTAGGTTCTAAACCAAAGAGTTCTGAGTATTAAAGTGTGACTCACTGAGACTGATGCAGGTCTCAATAAGGGCATTTAACAGTCATTTCAGTGCAGATTTGGTTGATCCTTTCTATCAGAAGTGGCAGCCTTCAACCTTGAGGATATACAGACTCCAAACATATAAAAAAATTATTTTTAAAACATTTTCACAAATCTGCTTACGCAATTGGTGTCAACTACCTAGAAATTTTTCTAAACAATTTTTTTGAGGAAAAAAAAAGGAAAACAAGATGAATAGATATTTCTGTGTTTTAAATGAAAAAAAAAAGACTTTAATATCATTAAAGTAACCTACTTAAGGATTTGAGGTTTTATTTACTTGTAACAGATTTAGCTGTTTGATTAAAATGACCTTCCTTTCTGGAATTTATTTCATTTTTGGAAAACAAGAAAGATCTACATTTTAAAATCAAATATTAATTAAAAATGTTAGAAATTACAAGTCTGTGTGTGGGGGGGTGCTCAATTTTTATTTCTTTTAGAATTATTTTTTTATAGAACAGGGATTTTTTGTTTTTTTTTAATAGTTTAAAGCTAAGAATAGGAAAGTGAATAAATTAATCAAGATTGTTTCTACTTTTTGTCATTTACTTTATTTCTCAGCTTAGCCTTATAATAAATAAACAGAGAGTATTAAAAGTTATTTTATGCCTCCTCTGTTGATTATCAATACATTGAGTTTAGAACAGCAATAGTTAAGTATAAACTGTCCAGAAAGTAATTTCTCTGGTTACTGGCAATACTAATAATCAGAAGATAGTCTATGTATTAAACCAATTTATTATTTTAGAATTAGTTAAAGAACTTAGAATAATTCTATGGCTTGCTTTAATCAACAAGGTCAATTTATCCAATTTATCATTGATATATTTGATCAATTCAAGTTGTGATATAATGGCAGAGCATTGTACTCCTGTATGTTTCCTTTCAGTCTTGAGAGCCTGGAAATATCAGCATGATATTTTTGTTCAATTTCTACCAAAAATTTTAGGCCTCTCTGCAAAATACCATGTCAATTTTATCATGCTTGACATACTTCAGTCTTCTAATGTTTGTTGAGAGTCGGAAGAGTACTGGATATTTATCCATTCACTTCTTCTTGTGCAGCAGTAATAAGGGTGACTAACTTATAAAAAGCTTCAGCATTCTGCTTTGGGGTCATTACATGGTAGAAAGCCTGGTCCAATTACCCTTCCTATCCTGGCTTACTGCAGGAAGGCTTGTGTTATGAAATATAAAAGATGGAAGTAAAAAATCCTCTTAGTTCTTTTCCCCAGGAAAGGATCATGAAGGCAACAGGGAGGAGTAATCAGTATCTATGCCTATTCTTTCCTGTTGTTACTGTGGAATCACATTTTTATCCTTGCATCACACAGAGCTTAAAGATTTGAAGATTTTTATGTGTCTGGACTGCATTAAACATTTTCCTCTCACAATGGTGGTGCAAAGTCCATTTCATCACAGTAACTTTTACAATGGCCTAAAAAAGGATTATGACAATGGGAATTCAGCAACAACAACAGTGAAATCTTTACTGCCTCACGGAGCGTGAAGTGTTCCTGTACAAACAGCTGCAGGATGTGCAGGGCTGTTTGCATATTTTTCCTATGTTATAATACTGCAAGTCTCACAGGATGAGCAACTAACACTGTATAATTCATAGTCTAGCAACTGGTTTTCCATAGCCTGAATATAGTATTGTGAGTTTCATTTTCCTTAATAAAAGCAATTTTTTTTTTCACACTACCTGCCTAGCTGGTCTTAGTCTTCAAATTACTCCATTTACTTACTTATGGAGTGTATACTACCCACAAATATTCATTTTTCACTCCTCTTCATAGATGTAAAGACTCACATTCCCTTTATCAATGTTTTGAAGTACAGGATGGCTCACTTTTACCTCTGTAAATTTTATCTGTCTAGAAACTTTAGTATATTACTGTACACAAAAATTGTACAACTTATCCTACAAGGACATTTATGAACAACACATTTGGTCACAGTGCACATAGTGGATATGATCTAATTCCACTCGTCATACAGAGGCAAAATACAGCCATCAACAGACTTCAGCCTGTTCAGACTCTGTGTATACAATTCTGAACCATCCATCTATTTTCCTAGAAATAAACTGATGTGAGACACCAAAAATAAAAGAAATCATTGCCTTTCCAGACTGTCAGATCTACGATCCACAGATAAGGAGGAATTCATGCCAAGAAATAAAATACATAGGAAATCTATTTCCTTTGTCTTCAGTGTACTTGAAAAATAGAGCCCATTATGGAAATCTGTGTATGGATTGATTGATTTTCTTGTTTTGATTTGTTTTGCTTCTTCCTAGTAATAAATTCATCTTTTCAATATGTTCAAAAATATATACAAAAACATAATTAATACATCAGTACAGNAGACGACAAGAAAGAAAAAAATAAAATGATTCTCTCTCTCTCTTTTTTTTTTCATCATGCAACTACTTGCGACCTGCTGTCCTGACACCCAGCTAACAATACAACTTTGGCAATCACAGATACATGCGCAGCCTGGGAGAAGAACTCCTTGAGAGCAACTGAAAAGAAGGGTGCATCAAAAGAGGGGTGGCTGCAGGGCAAGGGAGGTGATGGTGCTTCTCTACTCTGCCCATGTAAGGCTCCACCTGGAGTACTGCATCCAGGCCTGGGGCCCCCAGCACAAGAAGGATATGGAGCTGCTGGAGCGGGTCCAGAGGTGGGCCACGAAGGTAATCACAGGACTGAAGCACTTCTCCTACAAAAAAGGGCTGAGGGAGCTGGGCTTGTTCAGCCTGTAGATGAGACGGCTCTGGGAGACTTCACTCTGGTCTTCTAGTACTTGAAGAGAGCTTATAAACAGAAGAAAATCAACTTTTTAAACAGGCAGATAGCGGTAAGACAAGGGGGAATGTTTTTAAACTAAAGGAGAGGAGATTTAGATTAGATGTCAGGATAAATTTTTCACTCAGAGGATGGTGAGACATTGGCACAGCTGCCCAGAGAAGCTGTGGTGCCCCATCCCTGGAGGCGCTCAAGGCCAGGTTAGATGGGGCCATGGGCAGCTGAGCTGGTGGGTGGTAGCCCTGCCCATGGCAGGGAGTTGAAATTAGATAATCTTCGAGGTCCCTTCCAACTCAAGCCATTCTACGAACTAATCACTACCTGACACTCAGCCAATAATGCAGTATTTCACCTATACTTGAACAGCATCCCACCCACAGCCAACTCCCACCCACAAATTAATGGCCTGCTTCATGATGTCATGTGGTATTGAATAATCCCTGTCCTAATTCAGGGAAGCTGTCCTGTCTCCAATCCATCCCTTCCCATAGCAACATAAAGGCAGTGGCTTTTCCACACTGAGTGACTTGGCCTGTCCCTAAGCATATTCTATTACTCAGCAACAACCAAAACATTGGTGTTGCTAATAAGACCACCTCAGCTTAAACCAGGACAACTACTTATCATTTCTGTGTCCAAGGTAGCTTTAGCTATGATGGTAGCAGCTGTTTGCTACTCTCTTTTTTTTTAGTGTATTTAAACTGACTGTAGGAGCAAGTCTCACACATGTTATGCCATGTAAAACCGAAACTTTTCCAGTACCTTAGATATAACGTAATAGAGTAAACAGGTTGGAGAGGAAAAAAAAAAAAAAAAAAAAAA
>JACDJE010000205.1:4315043-4342442 GCA_016647715.1 Pavo muticus | reverse complement strand
TAAATAATAAAAATATTTTAAAATAATTTAAATATTAAATGCGTTTTTATATATGCACTTATATGTAAAATTTTACATTAAATTATTTGAATGATTTACTATAAATCAGATTTTGTATAGTCATGGATAATCAAACCAGTTTAAACACAAAGAAAAATTTAAGATCAGATAGTCTTTCATTAAATTTAACTGTGATTTTTCTTCTGGAAAAGTGAAGTTTGGTATTTTCTCTATATAATTTTACCACACGCACAAAAGTGCAGTTGTATATCTACATCTGCATCAGAAGTAGATAACAAGGAATACAGATATATTCTTGATGGCAGTTTTCATTAAAGTGTTAATGATAACTCTCCCAGAGGTTAAATGATACGAAAATTTACTCAGAAAACTTTTTTAGACCTTGGGTACAAGTCCACCAACACATTAACAATGCAATATCGTTTTTCATCCATTCTTCCACAGTTATAACCCTTCTTGTGTGCTGTAAAAGAGAAATGAATAAACTGTTTATACAATTATCAGATCTCGTGTGCTATCTTCCCCTATTAAAACATCATTGAGAAACATGATTGATGTTTCATAGAATAAAAACCGATCTTAAATGATACCATTTGCTACATTTATCCCTGATATCTTCTATTATTTAAGTTTACCATAAAATCACATTTCCATATTAGAAGTGCTTTTCTTTGTGTAAGTTTCCATATTTGTCTTTCCTGGACTGTGCCTTAATCAAAACTTCCCAGTTCATTGCTAATTCACATAGACTCTGTGGAGATAATGTGACAAATATGACAAAAAAGCACAGAAGACCTAAATAATTTAGATGTAATAGAGCTAAGTACCTTTCCCAAGGAAACAAGCAGGATTGACAACATACTAAATTGCTTAAAAGGTCTCTTTTATTGGCTTGGAATACACATTTCTTAGTCAAAGAACAGAACTTTCATTTTGTTGTATGAAGAGACATTCAAGGAATACTGGTTTTGTTTGATTTCTCAAAACAGTGGGAGTGAATCTATATAAAAGCATGTGTGCATGCATTACTTAATGTTAGTAGTATCTAACTGATACTCTAAGCAGTACTGTTTGAATTTAATGTGATGTCAGAAGGGAAGGAAAGTTACAGCAGTGCCTCTCCTAACTTGCTTCATTCTTGCAAGCTTTAATTTTTGAGTCAAAAATTTTGTTCAAGCATCCATCTCTTCAGGCTATTAGTGAAACAAATGTAATCAACCCTGACATTTTATTATTATTATTATTATTTTTTTGTCAAATTCATGAAGATTATGTAAGAAAGTGGAAAACTGAGATCACATTAAACTAGCAAATGAGATGCCAAGCCTTTCAGTACCTAACACAGGTATAGAGAAGATTATAGCAAATAAAACAGTTTGCAGTGTGAACTATTCCTTTAACAAAGAGAGTAATCTTTGCTTTTTCAATGCAAAGTTTAGTTTTCTAAAACCGTTAGAAATATCTCCTGCAGAGGGAGGCAAAAATTATATAATTCCACAGTATTCCTAGGCTGAATAGCAATAGCACTTCAACTTTTTGAAAAAGGTGTACAATCTGTATGTAAATATTCTTATCACCTGAAAGATTGTTCTAATGCAGTAGTCAAAATTAATCTATACTTAACACTTCAACATGTAAGGGAAAAAAAAAAAACAAAAAAAAAACAACCCACAAAATTCTATTACCATAAATGCTTTTGTTTGCCATTTCAGCATACCCAGATTTACCAGATTGCTGCCTGGAACCCTTCTGAGATTCTAGGTTTCAAAGATGATGTCATGTTTGTTGTTCCCTGCTACACTGAATTGATAAATGGTCTCATCATCATTTAATTTGTCACATTCCACTTATCAAAAATAGGGAATAGTCTTGAAGATACTTGTATGTACCTACTTCAGTAATGAAAAGAGGTTCCTTATATTCTCAATGTCCTCTTCTGTTAAGTTTCAAATATGACATGAATAACCAAAAGCTGTGGCAGGTGGAGTCCAAACATCCATGAAACGTTCATTAAAGCTGTAGAAAATCCAGCTATGATTTCCTGCAAGTAGACATAAATTAACTGATTTCTTCTTTCTGTATTTGAGGCTTTATTTGAAAATTTTACTTCTTTTTACAGAATGATAAAAAGTGGAGGAAGAAGGCTGAAGTGTGTAGGACTGATTATCAGTACAGTTTTGTGTGTGTGAAACACGGTGGTCTTTAATACAATGCCAAAAGAAGCATCAAGTTGCAGCAAAATAATGTTGATGACACGGCTTACCTCTTGCAGGCCATTTAAAATCTGATTGCAAAGGTTGTTGTAGCAAGCACACTGGAAACTTAAAATTACTACCATTTCACATAAATATGAAAGAAAAAAATGAGCGGAAGATAAATACATATTAGAAGACTGCAGAGGCAATAAACAATACTGAAGCTGATTTTCATCTGTAAATTATAAAATAGAATTTAAGTAAGTGAATTGTCTTTAGTTGATTTTATCATGCTTTGCATGCTTCAGAATGTTTCTGGGTGAATTTCTTCTAGATATAAATATAATCTGGGCTGCTGAGCTTAAATATCAGTTAACAATCTGGGCTGATAGCTGTAACTGTAAGTTATGGTCAGATCAAAGATATACATACAGCACTTAAGATAATATAAAGTTTCTAAATTAATGGAATAATTCCAGAGTATAGAAAATATTTTCATATACTGCTGGGGGATAACATTTAATTAAAAATATATTAATCATTTTATTAAATATTAAATATTTTATTTGTATAGCTGCGTGAAAAATGCAAATTTCATGTTACTGATGTGATTCAAAACCAGCCAATGCTGACACAGTTCTTTTTTGATTTTCATTTGTGAATCCCATATTCACTATTTGTTCTTCTTTATTTTCTGTAATCTTCATTATTAAAGAAGATCTCAGACTTTGATTCCTGTAAAAATCAGACTTCTGGATGTGCCTGGTTCACTGAGTTGACTGAAGAAATAATATTAATTCAAATTTAGTGCCTCCGTCTCCATCTCAGATTCAGATGGTTGGGTGGAGTAAATAATATGATGTCTATAAGAATCTCTCACTTGCAGTAAAATGTTTCACAAGTAAGAGAACTCTGCAACACCAGCTTGGATATATATCTAAGCTACAGACTGTACAGTTGTGAATTTTATCAGTAAGAATTTTAAACATTTCTTATGGACACTGGTATGTGTAGGCTTATTATCTTTGTCCCAAATCCATCACAACAATGCCACAAATGTAATGTACTAAATACTCTTGATTTCCCTAAAGGATTCTCAAATATGATTCATTTTGCAGATCACCAGACAGTTTCAAGCTTTGTTTTTTGGAAAGGCACCTCTGTGTACCTGATATAAACCAGAAGACAATGTCCATCTTTTACGTGGTAGTTTTGTGAAAGCCTATATAGTAACCAGTGTATGAAATAGGACATGTAATTAATACTTACTACAACAACAACAAGCGCAGCCATAGGTGTACAGGCCTTCTAAGAAGAAATAGCAGCTGTTTCCCAGCAATCTGAATGCTGTTAATACTAAACTGATATCAAGCTATACAATTTAAAGTAAATTTGGGTATATCTATGTAACTCATATTACAACATATAAAAAAATACAAAGAGTTATTATGGCTATTGCTACTAATACTCTGTTAATGCTTATTCATTGCTTGTTTGACTCAGGCTTTTTATTGGAGGTAAAATAAATAGAGAAAACAGACCAACTACGATCAGCTGTTGAAAAAAGAAATATTAGCTTCATATAAAGTTTGCTCAAACTTTGAATAAAGGCTCAGCTTACCATAGAAGCCGTAAACAAATAAATGCACTTTGGCTTTAATTCAGTCTCTTTTTATTTATTTGTTCTGTATTTTTTCTTTTCTCCTTGCTTAGAATACAAAATATTGAAATATCAGTACAGAACATGAGTATGAAAGTGTACATCTATACAATATAAAGGAAAGTTTCTATAATAAATATTCCTACACTTCCTGTAGCATAATTTCAGTTACATAAGAGAGATTTTGTTTACTAAGATTGCTTTGACATTTGAGTTCAGTTATTGCCATGGTAGAAGACACGCCGATTAGGTCATTTGCATCATCTAAATGGAATTCTGAGTAATGTCACCATTCAGTGGGTAATTGAGAACAGAAAAGTGATTGTATCCCATCAAACCAGAATTTATAATCAACTAAATAATACTTGGAATGTATCATTAGACTCTGCAGACAAAAAGTCGGATTGGTTGATATTTAGATAAAAGATATGGACTTCAAAATTCACAAGGATGCTTAAGGTAAATTAAGAAAAAAAAAAAAAAGGAGAAAAACATCTCTCAAATGAATCCACAGCCAAAGTTACTCTCAGTAGACTGATTTGAGATTACCTTTAAATACACTGTGATAAAGCCAAATTATATATATATATATACATATATGCATTAATAATTTCACTTCATTTGCAGACATTACAGTTGTTTCTATCTGACAGAGACATTGCAGTGGGTGGTTTTGACAAACATTTGAAATTTATAAAAAAAAATAAAGCAACACATTTTGTGCAAACTTGCAACCACTTTCTCTTTATCTATTTGAATTGAATTCATACTGTTACAGCTATGAATGTTCCACATACTAAATATGTCCCTTAATCAATAACACACCTCAACAGATCTCAACCACTGTTTCTATATGTTTTCTGTTGTGAAAAAGTTCAAAACATATCCGTATTTCAAGTGGAGTAGTAGGACTCACTATTCAAAACACCTTTTAAAAAAAAACTTGTTCAGGTACAGAAATATTTAACTTTGTCTGCCTGAAGCTCTTGACATTCAATCAGATCCAAATGGCTCAAGGTAGTCCAAGCTGTAAAATACACTTTCATTTAAAATGTATACTGGCACTAGAGATGTGTTGAATCTGTTGAATATTAAATCACCTTTTGTCAGCAGAATATGGCAGGGATTTAAAAAACGTGTGTTAACAAATTACCTTAATTCAGAACACCAGCTCAACCTGAATCTCTTATGAAATTCGGTATGATCAAAAAAAGAAAGAATGACAGGCTCGGTGAGATTCTTTTGGAATTGTAATATCCTCACTTTCAGCACAACTGGCAAGAGTTATAAGAAGCAAGAGAATGTCTTTTACTGAATGGAATATGAAGTAATCCTGAGAACAACACTCTATTTAACCCCCCAGCTATAAAGAACATGTATTCACACATCTTTGTATATCTTGCCTTAGGCCAGTGTTGAAGATGAGAGGGAGTTCAGTCCTACAAGGTGCTGAGTGCTGTGGTCCCTGGCTGCAATCCAGCAAAGCACTCAACTGTGAGTTTAAATTTAAGTATATGGGTCATGCCACTTATTTCAATGGGATGCAGCTTAAAGATAAACTAACCTTAAATGCTTTGCTGGATCACAGCCACAGTTCTCAGTGCTGAGTGAATGCATATTCAACCTCAGAGGATCATCTTCCTCTCTGTGTTTCCAGACAGAGCTCACAAACCACATACAAGCTCCTTTCAAGAAAGAAAGTTCATGTAATAGCCAGACTGAATAGGTTCAGAAGGCTGGGATGACTTACAAACCTTAGAATAACTGTGTTGAAGTGAACAAACAAACAAACAAACAAAAAAAAGCAACCTGACCAAAAACAAAATAAAGCAAAACAAGACAAAAAAAGACTGATCTTTGACTTCCTCAGGTTCAGATATTTACTTATGCATATAACATATGCATATATATATATATATATATAACTGAGTATGGTCATTGTTATAGATAAAGCAGAAGAAATCAAGTGAAAGAGTAGAGATGCAATCAGTTTTCCCTATTTTTCTTTGCCAAATTTCTCTCTTGATTTTAGCTGTGGCCTCTGTTACTTCTTCAACTGAAAAGAACAAGAAGTCTCTAAGTTTAACAGTGTATGTGTTCTCCTCAGAGAACACATGCCAATTGAAATCAGATAATACAGTCTATTTAATTACACATAAGTGGTATGTTGGGTCTGCTGCTTTCCAGTTGAAAACAACAGGAAAGAGAGCTTAGGAACGAAGTGAAAGCAAGGCATTATATATTATTATCTTCATAGTCTGATTCAGAAATTTTGAACTTCCCTTGGCTCCTATTAGTACAGAAAACACCCAGTTAGAGTCTACTGAAAAAAAAAATGAAGGATCCAGGTTTGTTGCCTTTCAAAAAGGGGAGGAAGTGAGAAGACAAGGAACAAACCGTGTTTACAGTCACCAGTTCTCAGTGGCAGCAAGAAGTGTTTTGTACCATTTTTTCTTATTTTGTTCATTATATTTAGGCCAGCTTGCTAACTCATTGAACTAATATCAAACTGGCAATTTTCTCTTCACATAATAGCTGTCCCAACACACAAATGGTGAAAATGAGCTTTGAAACACTGTTTTTTAGGGTGATGATATGACTTGAACAAACAAGTATGTAACAGTTGCTACATCATAGACATTTTGATTACCAAAACAAAAATCAAGCCATATGAATCTTTCTGTAAAAAGAAAAAGATAAAATGTCCCCTGAAATAGCATACAAAAACCCAGGACTGCCTCAGCTAAACTTGGCCACATGTGGTTTTCTTGGAGGCTCGAGAGTCTTATTTTAAAATAATATGCAATACACACAATAGGGCACCATATTTCAAGGGAAATAATTAAAGACAGCATCACACTTTCTAGCTAACAGCTCTCATTGAAGCAATGGGCAGCTCTGGCAAAAGTCTGCCACAGTGCGCCCTGCAGTAAGATCAAATCAAAGTGATAAAGAATTCTATCAGAGGTTAGTGAACATGAGACACTTTTGAAATATAAAGTGCCCAAGCAGCTCAGCATGTGTACTATCCACTCCTCCCCACCCCCCAGGTTTATCTTATTCCCACATTTCAACTTACCTTTTCATCATATCCATCAGGCTCTTCCTTGTTGAGAAACAATTGTGTCCTAGAAATCTCTTGAACTCATTTATACTCTTTCCTTTGTTCTCATTTCCTTGTATCTTGTTCTACAGTTTTATTATCTTTTATATGAGCCATGCTCCAATTTTCTATTTACTCCTATGCTGTTAATGGTGCAAAATGTTCTTCAGATTCAAAATCCATCACCAACATGAATCAGATTCTTTTATAAGCTGGAAAGCTAGATTTTGATTCACCTCCTGAAATTTGAAGAATGGTCTGTAGTCACGCAGACACATTTTATGTTTTCATCAAATATTCATAACAATAGCCAGAGCAGGAAACTGTTTTCTCAACTATATTCTTATAAACCTACTTTTCTAGCTGCATAACGAAATGTAGTTTGGTTATAAACAGTGAACAGTAAACTGCCAAACATCTCCTTGCCACTGTACATAGATTTTAGCTTTCAACTTATGCAATAAAAGAAGTAATAGAAAAGAGGCGCTTCTAGATGTATTCAATATTAGAAACTCAATATCTATTCTTTTGTAAGGTCTTTGCAAAAATATGATACGTACTTAAATATAATAGCATTTTTTAAAAAAGTTAATTTTGTTTGAATGAAAATTCCAGTTGGTTCCAACATATGGAAAGATTTTTATTTGCAGATCAAGAGAAGTTAATTTTTCCATATTTAGTATCTTTTCCATAACACATATAAAATGACTGCAGTGATTGTAACAACTGATGTCATAGGAAAACCATTGCTAGAACTAGCGTTGTTTGGGAACTTCATCAAAGCGACAGAGAATTAAACACATTCACAAGGACAAGTTTATTCTGAAGGTAGGCTTGAGTCTCGATTAAGGCCTTTTGATGAAGTTTTCCCCCTGTACTCAGCATTGGTGAGGCCGCACGTCCAGTACTGGGTTCAGTTTTGGGCCCCTCACTTACAAGAAAGACATTGAGGCCCTGGAATGTGTCCACAGAAGGGCAACAAAACTGGTGAGGGATCTGGAGCACAAGTCTTACGAGGAGTGGCAGAGAGAGCTGGGATTGTTTAGTCTGGAGAAGAGAAGGCTCAGAGGAGACAACTGTTGCACTCTACAACTTCCTGAAGGGAGGTTGTGATGAGGAGGGGTTTGGCCTCTTCTCCCAGGCAACAAACAGGACCCGAGGAAAGGGCCACAAGTTGTACCAGAGGAGGTTTAGGTTAGACGTAAGGAAAAACTTTTTCTCTCAGAGAGTGGTTAGGCACTGGAATGGCCTGCCCAGGGAGTTGGTGGAGTTGCCATCCCTGGCAGTGATCAAGAAGCGTCTAGATGAAGACCTACAAGATATGGTTTAGTGGCTTGTGGTAGCAAGGGTAATGGGAGGACGGTTGGACTAGATGATCTTGCAGGTCATTTCCAACCTTGTGATTCTATGATTCTATGATTCTAAGCTATCTAGAGGTCATTGGCTGTTGCAGTGCCCTGCTGAAGCCCACAGCAGCTCCAACAGTTAAAAAAAAACAGTCTCAAAAAAACAGTCTCAAAATTTGTCCTTTACCTATCTTGACTCTTCACTCTGATATCAACCAAAGCTTTACACATTTAAGCCAACTCCTTTACAAAGTCAAAGAATAACTGCAATAGCAGCACACAATAACTGAGTTCTTGATTTTGAATCTAGAACTTCACATGGGACAGCTAACTCCAGCTGAAGGCTCTCATTAATTCTAGTGAGGGGTCTCCAGCTGTGAATATGCATAAAGATGAGATCAAAGATAAAGCCTGAATTTACGCTTCAGGCAGGGAAAAAAAAAAAAAAAAAAAAAAAAAAAAAAGAGAGAGAGAAAAAGAGAAAGAGAAAGCTCCTCCAAATTTCTCACAGTTAAACTAAGTCACAGGGGAAATGAACAAACAAACCTCACGCAGAGAAGGGAAGTATTTTCAGGCAACAAAATGAAACTTTTTTTCTATTTTACTGGTGTATGTATATGATATGAATATGTTTGCTACAGGCTACTTGTGTCAGTCTCACTGGGTTAGGGATCTGTGTAATCCCAGTAACACAACTGAACTAAAACTCAGTTTTGAATAAAACTAGCAAATGCCGTTAATTTTGGGAAGCAGTGAAACATTTATCTTTAAGTGCTGTTATTTAGAATTAGTGAGTAAACATAAGCACAATGCAGACATCTATTGACAGATTAGAGTTTTAAAAATTGAGAAATGGGAACTCTAAACAGAAAATCTGACATGTGACCTGTGTAGTTACTTAACCAAAATTACCTCATGTAACTGAATTATTCCATGTTACCTCTTAATTGAAATTGAGGGGAAAAAAAACCAGTCAGTTATTTTGATACCCAAAACCAGTTAATCCCTTCTCAGGATGCAGGTCAAGGACAACAGGTAAGATCTGACTGTTCTCTGCTGCTGCAAGGATGTGTCTCCCTCTCTTTCCACTCATACTCTTCTTCCTCTCCTCTCCAGCTCCTCTTCCCAATTTCATACATGCTCTCCTCTTTTTGCTGTCTCACCCTTTCTCTCACATCTGCTCTGTCATGTCTGCTGCTGAAGGAAAATTCTCATCAGAGTCTGTGGAAGAAAAGGGTGGATAAGCCCATCCAACTTGCTGTAGTAACAGAAAATTACTTGCTTTTCTTGTCTTTTGTTTTCTCTTTTTTCCAAATTTAGTTAATCAAATTGGTCTACAACACAAAATGTGCTTGCAATGTCTCAAGGTTGGGTGGAGCCGTGTAGGCAGGAGTATGGAAGGAGCTGAGGTTAGAAAAGAGGATATTGCTGTTTCCCTTTTGGAGGTAACAAGCTATTAATATCTCAGTTTCTTGTATAGCTAGCTACACCACAAGGAGTTGGTCTGCTGCAGCTATGATACAGAGAAATTTAATGTGGTTGTACCACATACCGATGTAACACAAGGTCTAACTTTATACATCCAGCTTAAGCACCTAAAATAGAGCCAACCCTGTAAGTACATTAATAAATTTGTCAAAAGACAACACTCAGTAAGGAACATAGTAGCCTGCCAACTTCTAAATCAGATGACCTAAGTTAAATAGGGTTAATACATGAATATTCATTCTAAACCTGATGGCCCAGTGGAGAAACAGGGATCTTGAGATTTCCCACAGGGTCCATGTTTTTTAGTATATGAAGAAGCCATAGGGATCATTTTTGACCTTGTAGAAAACAGAATTGCAGAGGTAGGAGTCTGAAAATGCTATGCCAGCAACCAATATACTTTTGCTGAGAAGTGAACTCTTGCTGCAAGCAAAATGTACTACAGCAGTCTGACTATCTGTACACTACGATAATACAGGATTTTAGTGGAGCTTTGCTGACACAAAACTGGAATAATGCAGTGCAAAACAACCCTCTACTAAAAATCAGATTGAACCTATAATAAAACATTTCCTTTTATCATTTTCTACACCCTCATAATGGGATAGAAGAAATATTACCTTTTTTTTACCTCTTCTTAGCTTTGGAAGTCAAGTTTATTGTGCTGCTTGTGCTGTTACACAAATGTTTTTCCTGCTAGGTGAAAACTAATTTGAAATATATTATTTCACATGGATTTGTTTTTTCTCCTCTTTGTAGGTGCATTGCGTTGCTCTAGACTACAATGAATATTGCCTGGCATGTTTCTTAATTTTTGTTTTCAGGCAGTCCCCCTGCTTTTCATTAACATCTGCCCATGCTAAGCTTTTGACAGACTATTTGATTTTAACTCACTTTCCACAAGCCTCTTAACTCTCTTTCGTCTGTGCTTTTGTTGTGAAGTTCCTCAAAAATGCTGCTTTTTTTTCTTCTCCTGTAGCTAAAAGAGGTCCTATCCATTCCCTTTAGCTTTATTGGTGTAATTGCTGGGTAGAACTACATGAGTTTCCTCTCAGCAAGGGCCTTTGAATTTTTTGTACACACCTGGGCTGCCTTTGTTAGACATTTTCCACCGTGGTTATGTTTCAGGGTCCAGCCTTTACGTACTTACCACTTCTTGCATTTCTAAGGCCCAATAGGACGGCTATCGTAAATGTTGCATATTGCAATTTTATCTACAAAGAAAAGGGATTCTGGTGTATATTTTGATTTTGTATAATTTGGGGGTGTGAATGCATTAGCTCTAATTTGGAAACAGACTGGTTTTCAATCTACTTCTAAATGAGTAAATTGCTGTATTTATTTGTTTGTGAGAGCTCAGATATTTATGATTTGAGGGTATACAAGAAATGATCTGTAGTGTGATGTAAAGCCTACTGAATCAATGAAAAGACTTTCACAGGCAGCAGCTAGGCTTGTAACAGATCCTCCATGCAGTATCTGTCCTCTCCTAATGATAGATGCCTTGTCTTGTGACATATTTCTTAACAGCCAATATAGGATGCATCTCTGCTAATTCAAAAATAAAAAATAGCATTTCAGCAGTAGATGTAAATGTATTTATAAAAGCAAGAGCAAAATTACAGACCTTTATAATTATTTATCAGCATTTGCTGTTTTCAGTCCATAACAAAAGAAATAACAATAAATATTGAGCAAATGAAAGCATTTAGAGCATTTTAATAAATGTTTAAAAGAAAAGCAGCACCAATCTCTTGATTCTGGCTAGCACTTTTTATCTACCATCTTTCTGTCTTTGATGGATGTTGCTCATGCTGTTTAGCTTACAGTAACAAGCAGGTTTTTAATTTTTCTATCTTCCATCTCTCTAGTGACAGTCTGTGATGGATGATGTGACAGAAAGATTCATCAGAAAATTCTAAATCATGAATACAAAATAAATTAGTAATATAAGAAGTAGATTTGCTTTCTCCACTGACAGCACTCCAACTGCATCAACTTCTCTCATTTTTTGCTTTTACTTGTTTAAATGTGATGAAAATAGTAGCTCAGCATAGGGATATCTCGCATTTTTAGATTACGTGAGTGTACAATACTGTCCTGATATACTTTGTGTTATTATTTGAGCTGCAGTATTTGGGTTTTGTTTTGAAGAATGAGAAGCTGAGCAAAAGGCAGCAATCTCAGAATCAAGAACTGGATTTCAAACCATCTTGCATGCCACCATGCTTCTTCCAGCACTGTGATACGCCATGATTCTGATTTGCCATTTACCATGTTGTTCCTAGAAATTAATCATTCTTAACATACGGATTATGTGCAGTTGTGCAGTTTTGTTTGCTTTAACTCTCCTAAAGGGCAACATTCACATTAAAAATTGTTTTCCTCAGGTTTAGGAAATACGGGTTTCCAAAAGATTTTTTGCAGTTGAATGGTTGCTGGGAGTCCTCCTTCTGAGGTCCTCTATCCCTTGCGGATAGAAAAAAAGTCAAAGTTCACTGAGCTTTGCCAAAATGACCAGCAAAAGCAGTGATGAAGGTGCTGAGTACAAATGTGTACAAATGGTATTTTCTCTTGTATAAAAGTTTGCAGTATTAAGTAGTATTTCAGTTACTACTCTTAAGTGAGACCTATATTAGGCACAAACACACAGAGAAAAGACACATACACAGAGAAAATTGTGACGTCTTCCTGAAAGAAGAAATCCCAGTTTACATACTTAAAAATAGGTACTTATGGAAGTCAGGAAGGACTAAGATAAATTTATGCAACTAAAAATTGTAACAAGTTAAAAATCAATAGTGGAAAGGAATCTGGATGAATTTAAAACATTCCTTCTTACATACACTATATTTTCAGTAATGATATCTCAGCATTACGGTTATTAGTCTTGCTACAAAGCTACTTCAGTCTCAGTAGCAGCTTGGATTATCTCCAAAAAAATGTTTCTTTCTGTGGTGTGTGCAGCTTCTTCTACAGTCTCTTTTATGGCTCTCAACAAAGGTAAGACTGACCAGGTTAAAAGGAGATAGCAAGGCATCTTATTCTGTCATCAATTTCCAGACATCTGATTTGACTTTGTAGTCACTTAGTCCAACCTTTTGAATTGCAAAGGTGACAGGTTTTTTTCCATCAGTTCTTATGTATATCTTAGAACTTTACATTGTCACTTAATATTGTAGTATGTGAACATAGATGGCATCTGGTGGAGCTATAACATTTATTTTGGAAAGATTCTTAGTCTTAATTTAAAGAGTTGTAGAGACAGAGTTCAACAGAACATCGATTATAGGATTTCTGTGTTTAATTATTGTCAGTTTAAAAAATGAGAATCTGATTTCTAGCATTAAGTTTCTCTTCCAGCTAGTGGATTTTGTGATAAATCATTGAATGTTTCTGCAAATCTGGAAGCCCCTATTGGCAGAGAGAAGCTGAAACAGATCTTTTTTGGCCCAGGAACAATGAAACCAGCATGCGTGGATTCCCATCAGGCAGTGGTGATGCACTTGGTTGTTAGTTTGCTCCCAAAGGGATAATTACAGTATCTGTCTCAGAGGAAATACATATTTTGTAAGGCTAGAACTTGAGTGAAAATCTATAAGACTCAGAATGGCAAAAAACACATATTAATGTAGAAATACGATAAAGAGGAAAAATTCACAGTCTTTCTTTATAAAAGACAGTGATTGATTTATGTGTTTTGGATGCTGTGGTCTTGAGGCACAGAGAAGATAGAATGGTACTTTGGTTTAACTATATGACCAGCCATGACAAGAGAGAGAGTACAAGAAATGCTTCTTTAAAGAACTCTTGAAATACAGAGGATACATCAGAGTATGCTGCCAAAAGTATCCTGGAGCACTTCAGAGCAACAAGATCACTAAGGCAATGGAGTGTGTTTTGTTATATACTCCTTTTGTCCACTGCTTCTCACGTAGTCTGGCAGCAAGGTCTGACCAAAGTGCCCATATGTATAATATGCGTATCTGCCACATACCCTTGAAACTGTAAAATGTGAAGATGAAAAAATTTAATCCTCAGTCGGAGTCACTTAAGATGCCTGGGGAAGGCAATAAACCTTATTTCCAAGACATAGGGGGCCTGGACATCATAACCATCAGAGTCACTGGCAGAAGTTCACGTTATGCACCTCATGCAGAGAGTGAACATGTCTATATGTGGTACTGGAAAGCTCACTGTTTATGAGATTGAAGCTATAAAACCTTGCACAACAGTCCTGCAGTGTTCAAGAAATTGTGATCAATTAGATCTATGACATTTTTTTTCATTCTTGTGCCAAGAATCATATCCATAGCTGAGAACTTCATCTACTTTGAACAAAACCTTTAGATAAAATGTGTTCAAATCAAGTTTTTGCTCTCCTTGTTAATAGAATTAAAACATACATGCTTTCTTCATTTATTTAGCATATCTGTGATACAGATGTAAAAAGAGCCATCCAGACAGCTCTCTTCTTTTTCGTTTTCTTTTTCACTTACCTTGGAACTTAGTCTTTTGCCCTGAGATACACCACAGGCCAGATTACATATCTTTCAGGGGTGTTTCTAAGTCCCTAAAGCTAGTTATTACAGTTGGTACCTTCTACTATGTTCATCACTGATTCCATCTGATAGTGTTCAATACAAGTGAGGAAACTTGGACATTGTATCTTAAAAATCATTTAATGTTCAGTGGAAAATAGCCATTGTATCAAGTAATTTGTGGAAAAAAAACCCACTACGTTTTTGTTTCACAGTAATTCCAAAGACTTAGCATGAACTGTTGCTATAAATATCATCTGTGTACAACATTAGAAGTGCTTTTGAATTAACTGTGTAAAAGGAAATATGAATATGCAAAGAACATGCTGAGTAATTTGAAAAAGAAGTTCAGCTAAAAACATTTTAGAAATGGAGAAGAGAAAAAAACAAGTAGTATAGTAGAAGGAAAACTTAGAAAGGAAAAACTAGTATGCTATGGGAGTTTGCATTTTCCTTCTTAAGAGAAATATAGAGAAAAGAGAAAGGAGAGACAGACTTTCCAAAATAAGCCTTACAGGATAGTTCTGAAAATCTGAGGAGATAAAAACAAACCCACGTATCAAGACAAAATCTCAAGTCTGCATTAGGAATACATTTAGGATGGCTGGTCATGGTCTCAATCTTTCTTTCAATCTGTTACTGGAGCAGATAGGAAAAAATTTAGATGCAACATACTGTGACATCCTGTGTTGTAGTTCGTTGCTAACTCTTTCTTCTTTTTATAGATTTAGCCAAATACATTAAATTTGGAAGCAAGTGATATCTTTGAAATATTACTATAATATTATCATAGCTTTATCTACTACAACTAGAAGTATATGGGGAGGTTCAACTTCTTACCTAAAAGGGCATGTATCATACTTCCTGTTCATTGAAAAAGGTAAAGTTTAAACAAACCAAACAAACTACTACAACGAAACCGTAAACAAACAAATAAACCAACCACTTAATCATAGAATCATAGAATTGCTCAGGTTGGAAAAGATCTTAAAGATCATCAAGTCCAACTGCAACTAACCATACTACCCTAACAAACCTCTTCTAAATCATGTCCCTGAGCACCACATCCAAACGGTTTTTAAACACATTCAGGGATGGTCACACAACCACCTCCCTGGGGAGCCTATTCCAATGCTTAACAATCCTTTCTATAGAGAAGTTTTTCCTGATATCCAACCTAAATTTACCCTGGCGCAACTTGAGGCCATAAAAAGAATGTAGAACTTTGTAGAAAAAATGTTTATTAGGTACCTCTTTTCTTTAATAGTTAATCTCAAAAAATATTTCATTGCTATCTATCTATCTATCTATCTATCTATCTATCTATCTATCTATCGCTATTTATTATTGGGGAAAAGTTCTCCTTTTACTTGAGAGGCCTAAACACATCAGACGTAGCAAATGACTGTCTATATCCCAAAGAAATCAATGAGAAGTTTCCCTTGAGGCCTTGGCTTGAGGTGGACAGTACACAACTCTCAGAGTGTTAGGAGAGGCAAAAAAAAAAAGGTCTACATGATATGTGGAAGAAGCAGTTTCTTTCAGGTATCACATTTGAATACAGAGTGCCTAAGTGATTTAACAGCTGTGAAATTGTAGTTTTCATATTAGTTTTCTTGGAGTAAGCAAGAAAATCTCTTTCAGTAACCCCTCACAGGTCAGGTCTGAGGAATATAACCTGTTTGACAGCTGCTCCCACCTCTGTGTGTTGTCAGGTGAAAACTAAAACTTTAGTGTTGTTCTTTATGACACCCAGCAACTCCATTCTATTCACCTAAAATCTAAAAGCTTAATCTTTAATATGTAGTATGCCCTCGAACACAGAAAATCAATTTGTCTATTTTGAAGCATTTATCATATTTTTATCCCATTTGGCAATTGCAGGGTATGTTGATTATATCATGTCTCAGAATGCCGATTTTTGTTAGTGAGATTTTAGCTAAGTACTTAAAGACACTGGAAATCTGTCAGCAGCAGGCAACCAGAGCTTCATATAAGCATCAAATTTTGTCAAGAAGATTTGTGTTCTGGATGTTAATGAAGGGCACAAGAGAGAAAGGACTGAGTGGAACAGAAAGCTCGCGTGAATGACTTCAAGCCTCTGGGTGAGCTCAGGGCAGACCCTGTGCCTATGAAATCATTTTCTATTGTTAGCCTGCACAAAATGTTTGGCCGTAAGCCTACTGCAAAACTAAGCTGTTTTTGTGCCAGACTACTGTTGTGAGGACAGTGTATGACTGCTACTTTGCACATGCAGAACAAAGAATTACAGATATAATTTTTTTTCTTCTTGGTGAAAGTCAGCTTAGTAACCATTATTGTCATTGTCTACAGCAAATGATTAGAAAAACCTGTTCAGGCAGATATGTTTCCCTTCACTAGACATGAGAAAACTCAATTGTCCTAGTCCTAAGGGTGAGAGGAGAATTATTTCTACCCTTGGAACAGTGACCTGCCTCTGAACAGCTGAGCTGAAGTTTTCTATCTTGCCTTTCTGCAAGCCTTTACCTTTACCTGAACAGTAACCCTGGCTATCCATCCTAGTGAATAAGAAAAGTATTTCCATATGCAGAGGCACGTAGCTTTGATTGAACGATTGCACTCCAAGTAAATAATGGCAACAAGAACTTGGAAGACATTCTTAGAAATATATTCACTATAAACAATGAAAACAATTATATATCTAAAAATGTCTTATGATACAAAGTTCCAGTAAACTCTGCAAAACAGTGAATAGGAAATTAACGTAAAAGTTAATTAAAAATAATTTTATTTTAATAATTTACACTATTTATTTCAGTTCCTGCTTTTGAATATCAGCATCTGAGTGTGTAATAGCTGTTGAACTGTATTTCTGTTTTACTGGTTGTAATAAACTACTCAGGTTGACAATCTTGAATATTGACAGTCATACCATTTTGTTTTAGGTCCACATTACAGTTTCTGCTCATTGTCTTCAGATCTGAAGGTGGAAGGCTATAAAAAGAGAAAGTAGAAAGTACTTTTCATAGTTAATTTGATTCATCTCTGTAGAAAGAGTGTGATGATATCGATCATGTCACAAGCTCCTTCTCTGCCCTAACTAGTCCAGTTTTACATTAATTACAAAGCATTTTAAAAGGGGAATAGATGGGAGAAAGGATGGATGAAAAAACTCAATAAAGTGCTAGCTTGGTTGACATGCAGTTTTAACAGAAAAGTGTGTTATCAACCTTGAATGTGATTCACATTCTGTGAGCATATTCAGGAAGAGGTAGGTTTCTTTGTAGCAGAAGTAAAATCAATGTCATTCATAATGCGAAATAAATACACAAAACAAGTATCCTAAAACATTGTTTCTCCAAGGAAATTGCTACTGTCAAAAGTCATAAATGATTTATCATGAAGAAGACCCTAGATAGTTTTGCTGCTCTCCTCAGGACCCACTGACATTAATTATTTCCAGGAATCAAGTAAATGCCTCTAGGTAAAAATATGTTCTGTGAAATGCAGCTCTCTTAAAGCTTCACTTACATTTCTGTTGGCACTTATCCTAAACTGTGTTTACATGAGTACTTCCAGAGAAGTAAGATATGTAAATGAATGAATATACCATATGAACTATGTTAAGATGATTTTCCTTAGACTGAGATGATCATTAGAAGCCATAGCTTTTGCTTTTAGATTTCATTTGAAATGAACTTCTGGTTGTGGTAAATCTTGGACTAAATAAAATGTAATCTCCTCAACGTAGAGTTTCAACAAGCTGAAACCATAATACTCTTTCAAAATCCATTAATCTACTGGTGCTTGCCAAATTCTGAATAAACTATATAATTGTTGATAATCCAGATGCATCTCCGTACTAATCCCATATGTTGAAATATATATATACTGGCTTCTGAAGTACTCTTGGTGGTGTGACCTTTTGCATTAGATGAATGGATAAAAAGGTCATATCTGTGTAAATTCATGTTTTATCTCTGTGTTTGTAAGTGCGTGCTCAGTATGACTTATTCTGGCAAGATACTACCCTGACATGATTAGATTATACTGAAAGGCAGAAGTGTTGGTTTAGCTTTACTGACATTGATTGTGGATTTTGCTGTTGTTGTTACTGTTTGTTTGTTTATATAAAAACTGATACAAATTCTGTTAATTAGGTCTCATATATCAGCTCTGGTAGTTTTATAGATTAGCACCTAAAATTATGCTATAAAGTGGGGATTTACAATAAAATTCCATCAGGACAGTCTTGCATTCGTCTTTTTAGAAATTCTATCCATTTCCATAAAAAGCAGATAAACAAAGCAGAACAACAGCAACAAAATAATTACAGTGTTTCAAATTGCAGTTTCTACAAGTAATAATCTCTCCATAGTGTTGCCTCAATTTTAAAGGATATCTGAATTCTTCTGGATAACCAGTGCTGAAATATTTTTTTTCTAACAATCTAGATGATGGGGAAACATTTTCCAGTATCCAAAAAGATTTTAAAAATGCTGTTGATCTTTTTGATGACTGATGCCCTCAAGTATCAAAGGTTGTGCTGGCAAAACAGCATCATGTCTGCAAGCAGATGATGTAATGAGAAAACACTAGTAGATAACAGCTAATACACAAAGGGTAGAAACTTTGCTCCATGCTCCTATGAACTAAATTAGTAATAGATGTTATTTTCATGAGATCACAATTCTGGAAAATTAAGGATTGCTCCAAAGCTATAAGAGAAATAAGGAAAGGAAAGGAAAGGAAAGGAAAGGAAAGGAAAGGAAAGGAAAGGAAAGGAAAGGAAAGGAAAGGAAAAGAGAAGAGAAAAGAAAAAGAAAAAAGAAAGAAAGAAAGGAAAGAAAAAACAAAAAAAAAACCCAGAAAATATAGAAGTTGCTATTAGTGGTAGAGTCAGGACAGCTAGTTTTTTATTTGTGATGGATTAATTTTACAATGTCACTGGAACTCGGTGTTTAAATCCTTCAACCCTTCAGTCCTTCAGTTCTCAATGTGCACTGAGTGCAGTTTTTCCATATCAAGTCATTAACCCTGTTTAAAGGGTACTCATTGTATTCTTAAAGAACTATTTTAAAGAGCTTTCTTTTATATAATAAATCTCTGACGGAGCCCTTTATAAGTGTACAGCAGTGGCAGAGTCAGTCAAACGATCTACAGTTTGAGAGAGAATCTGCAATGGATTTGATGTCCATGTAATAGTACCACAAGTGAAAGGCACCACCTGAAAGCCATCAGCCCAGAAGTTAAGCGGCAGAGATATGGCTCAGGCATAGGGTCTCAGACTGAAAGTGAAATTTATGCCTGAAGGGGAGATTTTTACAAGTGCTGTGCAAACAGTTAATATTGCATAATTTATGAGAAACTAAGACACTGATGTTTCTTATTAGAGGAGAAGAGGTCCTGGTATTGCACAGAAAATTTTGCTCAGCCTTATCAAGATCCATTTTTTCTGCTTGAATGAAAGATCACAGCAAGGTGTGTGTTGTAAAGCAAGCTTATATGATCAAAATGAAAATTGAATTCTTACAGAGAAAATATTTTAACAATAAAAGCTGCAGAATTCCCCTGAAAGTGAGATTCAGTCCAATTTGACACAACAAATTGTTTTACTGTTCAAGAGAGTACCACTAACAAGTATAGATTACATGTTTAAAACCCTGTTTTGCCTGCAGCAAATGTACCTAGAAGATGTATTAACTGTGCAGCTCGCCCATTTGTGGGTGGTAGAAGGAATTTACCTCTATTAAAGTATAAGAGGAAATGGGGAAGAATATGAACAATATAGCTAAAAAAGGCCAAATATTCAGAATTACT
Source organism: Pavo muticus (assembly GCA_016647715.1). Lineage (NCBI taxonomy): Eukaryota > Metazoa > Chordata > Aves > Galliformes > Phasianidae > Pavo > Pavo muticus. The sequence goes on along the minus strand of JACDJE010000205.1, from coordinate 4,322,286 downwards.
TGCTATTTGTAACTACTTAGCATGGCAGATAGACCAAGGAGGCTATGCCCTTATCTGTAAGGAAAATAGGTGTTATTACTTCCTGGAATACAGAAAAAAAAGGCAATTCCATTAGCCACAGATATTAAAATGCCAGATGGGGGAAGGGGAGCCACTCCATGCCTTCTGCAGGGAGCCTCCTCCATTCTATTAGTGCTTCGTGCTCTAACAGGCTGAAAATGAAGCACAAACTCATCAGTATTATTATTTCTTCTGTTCCTTTTGTGGGAGGTGTACTGAGGGATGGACATCTTTAACTTAATCACTGATTATGTTTGTTGCAGTTGGAATCTGTAAAACAAGTGTAACAAATCTATTGCTACGCTGAGTTGTTGGGAGCCCCAGTACTCTATCCTCAAATTTGTAGCTCTGCTATATGAAAAACAGAAAGCTCTCTTTCCCCTGCTGGTGGTTTGAATTGCTCTAATTTGTTCTGGTATTAGCACCAGATGTCATGGTATAAAAGGAAGCCCGACCAGGCAAAAGAGATTGCCATTCTGACCTTCTATTGAATTCTGGAGCTCTTGCTCTTTTTTGTCTTCTGAACAAATCAAGCACTCACAAACATGCTGAATGGAGTGGGAAAAACAGCTTGACTTTTCTGAAAGAAGTTACAAACAGAACTGAGATGGCCACTTGCCACTTTCCCTGTCAGGGTGACACCTACCACTATTTGCTGAGCTTTTTTTCTGTGGGGGTGGGGGAAATGAACCTTCATATCAGCAGGCTTGCTCTTTCCCCTACCCCTGCACCTTTGTTGCTGCTTCTGTTCAGCCAGAAAAAGGTTTTTATTTTTCCCTTCAGTTTTTGGAGTCTATATTTCAGGGACGGCAAAAGCCATAGCTTATGGGGCTTTTACTTCTTCAGCAAGATCTGTTTGTATCATACAATGAGTGATTGGTTTATTGTATTTGCAACTCAATTTGTCTTGGGAAAACAGGCTTACATTTTTATAAAAGCCCAGCAGTGTATATCAAAGTGAATGTAGCCATATGCCTGCTTGCATTGATAACAGTCTGTATTCATGACAAAGGCAGTCAGCTTCCACGTGATTCATTGGTCTTAGCCTTTAAACTATGTTTTTAATTAGCTGATGTTTATTTGGAAATCTGAAAATCCTATTTACAGGAAGAAGTAATAGGGCTTGGGAGCATTAGTTTATAGATGTAAATAGGTGTTCATATGTGTATGTACATGAAATGTACATGTCTATGTGTGTCTATATATTTCCAAGGTCTTGGCAGCTAATCTATTTCAATCACTCTTATTTATATGAGACAAAATATGTTTTGCCACAGCACTGAATACAGAGGAGGATGTCATTGTAATACTCACAAGCAGAGTAAAAGTCATTAAAAAAAGAGAGAAAAAATGGAAAAAATTAGAAATCCTTTGCCTGCTTGGTGAGGATGCAAGTACCTTTGGCAATGCAGTGAGAATATAGATTGTGATCTTTTCTCCTAGCTGGCTCAGATAGATTCAGGGCAGCTACGTACTGCTCAGCAGAGGGCATAATCTCCCAGTACTGCATGATGCTGCCTGTATCCACTGAGAATAGAAAAAGAAGGAATAAGAGAGAAGAGCCAGTGACAGGACATAATGTACATATCACCAATTAGAACGTTTTAGAACTGGACTATAGCACTCGCTCATACTGATTCATATTTGCTTGTTTAAGAAGCCCAATAAGGATATACGGTGTTTTATGATTATATTGAGCAAGCACAATAATATAGATATTTTGTTCAATATAAGATGTTCAAGTGGGAAGATTTTCTTATGTTGAAATAAAATTTTTCATACATCATGTACAAAAGCCTGAAAAACAATACAGACATTTGTGATTCAAGTTAAAGAGAACTGCAAATAAAGAGGATTTTGGGATCTTAACCTATTAATGCCTTGGACATTAAAATATGGCTTATCAGTGACTTTTAAGTTCTACTAATTTGCCCCATGAGATTTTGCACAAGTAAACATGGGAAAGAAAAATTTCTATGTTATAGAAGTAATGTGGGTTTTGTTTTTTCATCTTTATGTCTCATCTTTTTATGTATCTTTATAGCTAAATTTACATCTTCATACCTTTGTAAAAATTTTTATCATCACAGTATAATTCGTTAAACTAGATCACTCATTTTGTGGTGCTTTTCAATTTACACAGAAGAAGCAATTAAATGTGCATACCTTTAGATGTTCTTTGGTTGCCATTTTGATTTTTAAATAGGACACAAATTAAAGATATGTCAGGGTTTCTGGTTTGGATCAAAACCACAACAAATGGATTAGATGATGAAGGAACTCAGGATAAAGCTAGTAATTCACTTCTCTGTCTGATTTTTGGAGTACAAAAAAACCACAATCAACTCAAACCCAGAATGAAATAGTTTGGCTATTTCTTCTTGTATCTGATATGATCTCTTCTTAATTAGCAAAGCAACATTCCTTTTCTTTGCACAGCATTGTTGTTCATTCACTGCTAAGCTATTTGTTTGACTTCTGTGTTAGAGACATTTAAGTTCTGAATCCAATATTTCATCAGAATCATTCCTATTATTACAATTCATAAAGCATGGGAGGCCATACATTAATGTGAAATATATTTTTCAGCATGAGACTGAAGCTTCATGAAATTACACATACACACGCACACACACACACACAGAGAAAGAAAATAAAATTGGGAAATATAGTACATGCTGTGCCAACAGTCCTTCTCCAAGGATTCATACTGTTTGGAGATTTCTTTCAAACTGTTTTCTTTTTTTTTTTTCCTCCCCTCCAGTCTCTTCTATTTATCACCAGTCCACTGCTTCTTTTTATTCTTTACAGCACTAACTGACACCCACCAGCAACTGCAAGTTGAGGTCACTAAGGCAATTGCCTGTGTCCTGCTAGAATTGATCATTGATCTGGGAGTATGACACGTATGACAGAGCAAGGTCACTCAACTCCTTTCCCTCAATTTTTCATTTCTAGGCAGGTAGCTACCACTTCAAGGTTCTTCCTCCTTGCCTGTCATGTTACTTCTTATTATACAACCACATGAAAAATAGAAGTACTCCAACCTCTGTATGATATTCTTTCCTAAGTATTGCTCTGCTAACAGTTCAGAAACATTCCAGAATGTGCCACTGAGGTGCATTACTTTTTAAAATATGATTTTAAGTAGTTGCAACTACTACTATTGGAAAAAATGCAAAGAAAAAAGATTCTAAATGATTAGGAGCAAACTATTAAATCTTAATGAAAATATGTTGTAGAGGAGTTATATATCTATTGGGATTACACAAACAATAAGCAAAAATTCACTCAGATGTCTATGAGAGTAACTTTTGCTGATTTAAAGCACTTTAGGATATTCTGTAAATGGAACAATCAATTTATCTTCAAGAAAAGCATTTGGAAGTTGTGCAATGTCTTTAATTTAATATTGAGAAACATGCATATTAAGAGTTAGCCTCATGTTCCGGCATCAGCACTTAACTCTCAAATATTTAATGTAAAAATATATGTATTTATGTGAATACGTGGAGCAAATTTTGCAGCTTGTTCTTTCATTTGGTTGGCTTGACATTGTTACTTAATTCTGTATAAGTATGTATAAAAGTAAACAGCATATTAATTGACAGGTTCCTAAAAGTGTAATTTCTTATCTGACATGGGACTGAAGCCATAGGGATGTTTATAAATTAACACTAATCCAGAAGTCAAATAAATTCTCTGAAGGAAGAAAATCTATTTCTTGTTCCATTTCACTGAATTTCAAAAACAGACATTGGATATACATGTAACAGTGGAAGTCAGCCCTTTCTTGACCATTTTCATGATCTAGAAAAGACAGAAAGTATTATGTTTTTAAAGATGTTGTAATCAACTCAGATTTTTAAATGAGGTCCAGCTGCTGTAACAGTGCAAACCAAAATCACTGTTCATGCTAGCTTTGATGCCAGGCTATCTGATGTTGATGAGAGCTTCCAAAGGGACAAGAACAAGAGCAGAACAGAAGATTTAAAAGATTTTAGAGAAGAATAGAGAGATAAAGTAAAAACAAAACAAAACAAAATAAAAAAGTTGATCCATGTTTCAATTATTGGATTTTAAAACTATTGAAAACTGAAAAGATTTTCATCTAGTCAGTGTAAATCAATCTCTAAGTGTCAATGTGATGGATAATAAGATAGTAATTAGAAGAATTGGCAGAGGATAATTATTGTAGTTTTGAAAACTGATTTTTGAAATAAATTGTTTTGGCAACTTTCTGATATTAAAATAAAAGATATTCGGATGACCAGATCCCAGAACTCTGGAATCACAGGAAATGAGGACTGGGTTGGACCTTGCCGTGTTATTAGGTTTTTCCTTTGCACAAAGACAGTCTCAGCTGAGCTTAAAACATCACTGCCAGACTTTTGAATAATCTGCTCTAAAATGGTAGAACTTCCATTTTGTTTCTAGATCTCTATAACCCTCAAGCCTTTTCTTATTACATAAAATTGTTAACTATGTCAATCATTCCTATCCCACTGACTATTATTTTATAGCGAAGAAATAGTACTTGCCTATTCTCACTGTTGGACAAAAGATACATATATTCTTCTGATATCTGACCTCACACTGTAAGGCTTAGAATCAGGCTTTACTATTATTTTTTTTTTTTTTTCCCACTACCATGATGATCACTGTGAACACTTTATTCACTTTCTTTCATGTATAACTTTTGTTTTTACCTACATTCTTAGCATTCTTAGCAGATTTTAGAATATTAAGTGTTTTTAAGTTGTATACTGTAATATACTGCCTTGCCACAACTAATGTCTGTATAAAACACCACAATAGCTGTGTAGGTGTTTCAAAATATTCTATATGATAAGCTTCTTATCAGCTCTGTGGAAAGATTGCCCTATCTATAATATGCTCTTATTGCATTCGTGATTTAACAGTATTCAGGTGTAATGTTCTTTACCTATTTACTTATCATATTCCTGAAGTGTTGCCTTTATCATGATATTTTCATTTCATTTAAAATTTCAAACAGCTCACTCTCAATTCAAAGATTGCTCACTATCATATTTTCCATGCTGCCAACTTGTATCTAAATTGTTACACTATTTATCCCTGAGATTGTGTGAATGCCCAAACCTATTTTTTTGTTATGATTGGGCTGCATACAGCTCCCAGAACAAACAAAGAAAGGCAGTTTTGCTTTATATGTTAAAATGTGACCAAAGCAAGATAACACAAGTAAACTTGTTATGATAAACTACAGAGAGAATATTTCAGGCTTGTGCAGTTATAATAAAATAAATAAACCTAAGTGGCCAGATTTCTCAATCTTCCCTATTTCTGCTTTAGAGAATCTTAGTGAAAAGAGGTATTCATCAAATCTGAAATGTTTTGAAGAAGGATATCAATGTCTATTGTCATCAGAAGCTTACTGAACACCAGAGTCCACGATTCCTCTCTATGGAGACCTCCTCCATCAGTTACTGAACATTAGACTACAGACCGTTTCAATCATAGTCTGCAGTTTGAATATAGGTTGTATTAGTGTTTCATTTCAGTTGATTTAATTTCTGCCGCCTTCTCCTGTCCTTTAAGATAACAGTGTATGACCATTTTCAAAAGTTTGTAAAACACACAAATAGAGAAAAGAACTCACAGGGAAAAGAAGCTGAAAACATTTGAGGACATAGAGAAGGTACTCTGTAGGGCATTTTACGAGGGAATTTTAGCAACCTTGAAAACAATATTGTATTAAAGGACATATGAAATAATAATCAGGAAGTACCATGCTAGTGATCAAGAAAGAAAGTAGAAGAAACAAACAGAAATGTAGTTATGGCAGAAACCAGATAAAAACATAACTAAAAAGATTTATTAAATCTAAGGTAATATTAAAATTGATAAGGTCTTGGATGAAAGTTTGGTTAGATTGCCTTAGAAGAAATTAATAATGTTGTATCAAGAAAAATATCTTTATACTAGTAGGTCAAAACCAACAGAGTTAAGAAATAATATTGATAAAGCCTGAAGTGAATTATTTATCTTACAAGACAGTAATATGTAGTAGCATCAACAGTTATAGGAAAGAAAATAACACTTTCTACTGCCTTGTGCCCTGGAAAGAAAATTAGTGCCAGTGAATTGCAACAGAGACTTTCTCCTTCCGTCTTCTCTATATTTTTCCTTCTCCCATGGTTGGGCTGCCTTCTTTGACATTGCTCATCCATCTGCAGAAGCTGTCCCCTCACCTTGAGGGTTCAAGTGCTTGTCAATAGATGCCTTGTTTCAGAATAAGGCAGCCAGGCATGAATACATTGGGATGGAAGAATCAAGATTCTTTTTGTCCAAAGTTCTGATTTAATTCTTTGTTGGCAATTTGAAAAGCCCTACAATTATCCTCATCAGTGTTCACCCATGCGACTTCAGTAAGTAAAATAACTGGGTGTAAGCATGTGTTTTTTCTGATGGATGTTGTGGCTAAGAGAACATGACAGTGAGCTACAAGAGTCATTACCTATTAATTTTGCTGGTTTATTTTAGTAAGCAATTTATAGCTTTTCCAGTATGTCTTTTACATTTTCCGCTCATTAATTGAGTTCCATTTATACTCTTTCTTTTGCATTAAAAGATGTATTGCACTATTTAAAGTCTTAATTTGGCCCATATGTCAAAACTATATCTAAATGAGCCACTTACAGCACTTTTGTATAAATTGCATTATGTAAGTCTTTCCCCTTCTGTCTTTTTTTTTATCCTTGCAGAATAAATTTCTTTAATAGAAAATGGGAAAGGAACAAATAAAATATGATAAGCAGTAATATGAAAACACAAACCAATTCAACTTGACTACTAAGTCAAGTTCAGGCTGCAGAAGCTATTTTAAATCCCAGAGAAAAAAAATGGGCTAAAACCCTACACAAAGATGCATTTTAATAAGGTTGTCTATGTAAACTGGGAGTAGTTCAGTGGCTTTATTTTACATGGGTATATTTTGTTGCAGTAGCCTCTTGTTTTGAAACTGTTAATCCCAGGCTCCTTGTCTATCTGTCTTCCTGACCTATTTAAATTATTGCACTAAAAGTAACATGAAAAACAATGTTCTCCCTAAAAAAAAATTGTAAACAGATGGTAAAAAACAAACAAACACACAAAAAAAACCCACCAACCAACTGAACATCAGCAATAAAAGTAAAAATTA
>JACDJE010000205.1:4297912-4314049 GCA_016647715.1 Pavo muticus | reverse complement strand
TTTTTTTTTTTTTTTTTTTTTTTTTTGTATGCTTGACTCTTAGGTTATAACAGTTTACTCCTTCTCTCATTCTGGATAAATTTGATGAAGTGAATAGTTCTCCTAATTAACTGCTTCTTACTGCTTATTAAGATTAAGTAGATCTTACTTTTTTTTTTTACATGTATTCTGCAAGTATAACTGGCCCAGCTAATTTCTGTTTTTCCTTAAAGACAAGGAAAGTCATTTGAATTAACCAAGAACTGGACACAAAGTAAATACAGATAAACATTCTTTTTTTCAATTGAAAAAAAAACCCTAAACAAACAGGAAACTCTAACCATCTAGTTTTTGTTTGTACTTATATCTACATTTTCTGAATGGCAAAACCAAAAGATTTCAGATTTTTTTCCCATTTCTGACCTGTTTGAGTCACTAAGATGAAGATTCAAAATCTTGTACAAACATAGGCTCTTTTAAAATCTCCAGCTTTTCACAGATCTGTACAATTCACAGATGAATCCACTGTACTTGAAGTGTTCTGAAAGTAAAGACTTTTGCAAGCTTTTTATTACTGTTGATAGAAGAATCTGTTTTCTGATATTCTCTTGATTATGCTTAAAATGAACAGATCAGATACAAATAATGAATCTTTTTTTGATGAATATCATATATAATCATTTAAAAGAGCAAGAAAAATTCTATTTTTTTTTAAGATTACATACTCTTTATGATAAAGAAACTTACTCTTTCCTAACACAATGAATTGCTGTTAGAGTCTCCTAGACATTACAGCACATAATATGAAAACCTAATAATATCATTAACCTAGTGGTTAACACATGTGAATGAATTTATTTCTTGAGCTGTGACCCTAATTTCAACAGAATTATGTCAGGACTGCATATATTTTTCTAATAGATTGAAGGATTTATGAAATAATATCAAGTAGTTAAGAAACAGCATTAAAGAGTGAGTTGATTTGTGTCAATATATTGGCCTCAGAAGCAAAAAAGAGTATAAAGGCAAATGTGACTGAATATAAAATGTCACATCATTGACCTCTAGAGAATGAATATTATTCCTTGTAATAGGGCATATTAACTTTAATACTCACAAATTATTTTTTGAATAATTCTACATTCCCTTATATATTGCTTATTCTAAGAGTAATTGTAAAATTTTAAGTTAAAAATGTACTAGGCTATGTTATGCAAATTTTATGTTATATAACAACACTAGAAAAATAAGATGAGAAAGAACTGCAATCTTGTTTAATGTATCTTAGGATATTATATTGTAAATTTTATTTCTGATTTTGTTGAAGATGGCTTTTTTGAAATAGTCTGATTGATGTATACTTTAGATACTGTAGATGTTTAATTGGAGAAATTAATTAAGAAATGTTTATGTTTAAAAGTTCCTGTTATGTAATCTTTGGGCTTTTAGGGACCTAATCATCTAACTTCCACTTGAAATATCATTACCAGTCTACAACTGAATTTATTTGCTGTGTTAAAGAATATTTTAATGTTGTTAAGATCTCTGCCATGTAGGTTTTATGAACCAGGAGAAAATATTTTTTCTTTCAACTTGTTGTTGTAATGCATTATTTGAATTCTGCACTTTGAAGAACTTAGTTTTTTTTGTCGTTGTCAACTTATTCTTTACTACGTTCACAAAGTTTATTTTTTCTTACATGCAGACTGTTGCCGTGCACGTTCAGTCTACGCTGTATCAGCCCTTGCGAAACTGATCTGTTACCTGATCAGGGCCAAAAGAGCTGCTAACATACACCAATGTGGTGAACAGCAAAATGGCGTTTTATTCCACGTGGCATCAGTTTAAGTAAACTCATATCCTATTTCGTCTACACCCCCTAAGCATGCATTGTCCAATTACTGAGCAGGGGAGGGTCTATCATGTCACATCCCGTCTCCTCGGAAACGCCTACAACAGCAGACTACATACTAGCAAGGGATGCAAAATCAAATATCTTATGTCTTCTTAAATTTTATTCTCAAATACCTTAACGAAATTTCATTTAATATCCATATTGTGTTTATGAAGTCATTTTTTGCTTTGATCAGAAGACGAAACAGAACAATATAAATAACTACTCATAAGTATTTAATATTTTTCAGCAGAAAATCTCAAGTCTGTGGTACATGAATATGTGTGCTACCAATTTGATGTATCCAAGTTCAAGAGTAGGTTTCTTGGATTCCCCCTAAGTTTGCCACTCCCAAATATTATTGTAAACAAAGGGAAACAAACACATCTATTCAAAATCAAAATTTGTTACTCTAGTTAGTCTCAGCAGTCTAATGATATAATAATTACACTTACAATTATTAGAGGTTATATTTCAAATATATACTATTAAAATTAATATGCTCAGACTTCCTAGTATGCTTCCCTTTTCTTTGGTGAAGTGTTCAGCAGTCTCCAGTGCCCTTATAACTGCTGCTGTCAATTGCTTCAGTGTGGGTTAAAAGAAATTTTACAGTGAATCTTCAGCATCCCTAGCCCTTCACTGACAGGAGCAAGATGTTGTTACAGATAGTGTCTTCCTCCTCACTGATGGACTTTGTTACTTTTTTAATGTTTGTTGTACCTTGCTTTATCTTCATTGGTCAGAATGTCCACATTGCATCTAAATGCACTATGTACAGTATCATCCTTGCCCATCTTAACAGGTTAAATACCTTTGGAGCTGATCATCTCTAGTGTCACCTTATGCCAATAATTTTAAGGCTTCTGCTATTATCCCATGCCTCCTCTCTTCTATGCAGCATTCTAGTCCAGGGTGGTAGCTCATTCTATACATTCTCTGGATGTGGTCTTCCAGACAATTCTTTATTCACCAAGAAGTCCACCCTTCAAATCCATATCTCTTCATTTTAGAGACAAGAATGTTCTGTGGGACTGTGCCAAAGGCCTTACAGATGATGTCAGTTGCTTGTCTGTGCTTATCGTCACTCCATCATAGAAGGCCACCAGATTGATCAGGCATGATTTGCCCTTGGTCATGTCATGTTGACTGTCTTGAATCAGCTCCCTGTCTCTTATGTACCTTAACAAAGCTCCCAAGAGGATCAGTTCCATAATCTTCCCAGAAATGGAAGTTAGGCTAACCAGCCTGCAGTTCCCCAGGTCTTCCTTTCTACCCTTTTTTTAAAAAATGAGAGTGATGTTTCCCTTTTTCCAGTCCCTTGAGACTGTTCTGACTGTCATGATTTTTTAAAAATGATAGAGTGGCTTGGAAACCACCTAAGCCAGTTCCCTCAGGATCTTGTGATGCATCTCATCAGGTCCTATAGACTTTTATAAATTCATTATCAGGTGGTCTCAAAGTTGATCTTCACTCACTTCATTCTCTCATTCCCTGCCTTAAGATTCTTCAGACACTTGATAGACTTGAGTGTTGTGAGAATAGTGGCTGACAGTGAAGACTGAGGCAAGAAAAAAATATTTGATTACCTCAGCTTTCTCCATTTTGTTCTCTCATTTTATTTATCAGAGTAGTTACACTCCATTTAGTATGCTCCTTCAAGGTAATTCCCCAAGGTAGAATCCCTTCTTATTATTCTTTGCATTCCTTGCCAAATTTACCTCTTATTGTGTCTTGGCTTTCTTGATCTCATCCCCACACATCCAGGCAGTGTCCTTATACTCTTTTGCAGGCCACTGAGAAAATCATCTGATATTATATATTATACAATTGGTTTTATGTGCAAACAAATAAAAATTATATTCAAGGAGGCCAAGATGAGTCCTTGCCAAGTCTGTCAATTCCAAAGACATGTGCTGTTATTTCTACATGAAACTTTCATCTTGTTACAAGCAATGATGTCATTCTACTAAGCTAGAAGACTGTGATTGCTTTCCTAAGAAGCTTGAAGTTAATTTATGGGATTACACACTGAGTCATTAATTTTTCCAAAGTCAAGCCAATAGGTCATTGACAATAAAGCTGATTAATTGTATTGATAGACTCCAGTCTTTTTTCAATTAATATAGAGCTCTGCAGGGGACTATTTTGAGAGTTTTGTCTCCAGGTCAGGTCTAGAGCATATCTGAAATTAGAATGCATAGCATATTTGAATTTATAATGTCATATGCCATTACATATTGTTTTCAGTAATGTAGTTTGAAATAATCAGCTTCAAATTTAGTGGGAATGGTGGTGATGGGTTGATAGTTGTACTTGATAATCTTAGATGTCTTTTCCAACCTCAGTGATTCTGTGATTCTAGGATTCTACAATTCTGGAAATTTCTACTTTCTCCATAAGAAATGCAGTCAAGACTAATGACATAAAAGATCTAAACAAATATTTCAAGAATATGCTTCACTAGGAAACTAAGATTCAATAGAGATGGTGAAATGAAGACACCAATTTGCAATAAACAATGCTGACAAGTTTGTCTATTATGCAATGCAGAACCATAAAGATAAGGGTACACCAGTTATTAAGTATAGCCACAATATTTCTCTTCATACTGGTTTCAGTGATCTTTCATACTTCAGGTAGGTAAACTTCATCACTAGAGCTTCATCACTAGAGCAGCCTCCACAGCATAAGAGGGACCCTGCGTATCAGGAAATATTTTCCTTGCTAATACACACAGACCACATCACTAAAGTTGAGATGATAGATAAGATAAAGAGGTGTACCTATCACTATTCCAAAGTCTATTGTTTAGTGCAGAGAAGATCAATCCCACCAGAGTGCATGCAATCACATAAGGTCAGAAATGAACCCAAGAAAATAAGCTTTGCCTTCTTGTTATTTTTGGTACTATGGTACCTGTGAATGAATCTACAGATATATCAGTTTTGTATCTCAGCTTATAGACTTACTGACTCTGGTTTCCACTAGGTTTCTTGTTAGTGCACTGTTTTATGGTGTAAACACTGATTTCAAATCTACATATTGGCAGGCATAGGATTTCTGTTGAGGAGAAAGCAAAGTTTAAGCTTTACAGCTTGTAAAATCACAGAATCACAGAACTGTAGTGGTTGAAAGGGACCTCTGGAGATCATCTAGTCAAACCTCTCTACTCAAGCAGGTTCCCTATAGTAGGTTGCACAGGAAAGCAGATCTTGAATGTCTCCGGAAGAGGAGTCTCTGTAATCTCTGCAGGCAGCCTGTTCCAGTGTTTTGTTACCCTCAAAGTAAAGAAGTTTTTTCCTTATGTTTTTCTGGTGTTCATATGGAACTTCCTATGTTCAAGTTTGTGCCCTTTAACCCTTGTTCTGTTGCTGAGCACCACCAAAAAGAGCCTGGCCTCATCCACCTGACTCCCATCCAATAGATATTTACAAGCATTGCTAAGATCTCACCTCAGTCTTCTCTTCTCCAGACTGAACAGTCTTAGATTTCTCAGCCTTTCTTCATACAAGAGATGCTTCAGTCCCCCAGTCATCTTCATAGCCCTCCTCTGGACTCTCTCCAGTAGTTCCCTGTCTTTGTTGAATTTGGGAGCCCAGAACTGGACACAGTACCGTTGTCCACCAGGACACACAGGTCCTTCTTTGCAGAGCTTCTTTCCAGTAGGTCATCCCCTAACCTGTACTGATGGATGTACAGGTTTTTTCCTCCCCACATGTGGGACTCTACACTTGCTCTTGCTGAATCTCATCATGTTCCTCTCTGACAAACTCACCAATCTGTCCAAGTCTTGCTGAACAGTAGCATAGACTTCTGATGTGTCAGCCACTCCTCTCAGCTTTGTATCATCAGCAAACTTGCTGAGGATGATTTCTTTCTCCTTTTCCATGTAATTGATAAAGATGTTGAACAAGACCAGACCCAGTATTGACCCCTTGGGAATACTACTAGCTTCAGGAGTCCAAATAGATTTTGCACCAGTGATCACAACCCTCTTAGCTCTACCAGTCAGCCTGATTTCAACTCACCTCACTATCCACTTATCTGACCCATACTTCCTAATCTTACATACCAGGATGTTACAGGAGACAGTGTCAAAAGCCTTGCTGAAGTCAAGGTACAGAACATCCGCTGCTCTCCGTTCATCTACCCAGGTGATGACATAGAATCATTGAATCATAGAATCATAGAATGGCCTGGGTTGAAAAAGACCTCAAAGATCATCCAGTTTCAGATTGGTCAAGCATGACTTCCCCTTTGTGAATCCATGCTAACTACTCTCAATAACTTCTTTTCTTCCACTTGCTTTGGGATAACATCCAGAGTAAGTTGTTCCATCACCTTCCCAGCGTCAGAGATGAGACTGACTGGTCTGTAGTTTCCCCTCTCTTTCTTGCCCTTTTTGAAGTCTGGAGTGACACTAGCTTTTCTCTAGTCCTCAGACACCTCTCTTGACCTTTCAGAGATGACAGAGAGTGGTTCAGCAATCATTTCTGCCAGCTCCCTCAGCACTCATGGATGCATCTCATTGGGATCCATGGATCTGCACTTATCAAGTTTTCCTAGTCAATATCTGACAAGATCCTTCTTGACAAAGGACAGATTTTCCATTCCTCATCCAATCCCCAGATTGTCTGTGTTATCTCCAGGGTTTTAGATTCTGGAGGGTCAGTCTCAATAGTGCAGAAGCAAAGAAGGTATTCAGTAGCTCTGCTTTCTCGGTGTCCTCCATTACCAGTATATCCATCATTAAACAGAGGGCCCACATGTTCCTTAGTTGTCCCTTTGCCACTGAAATACTTAATGATGCCTTGCTTTTTGTCCTTGATCTCCCTCAACAGATTTAATTCCAAGTGGGCCTTAGCCTTCTTTGTGGCATCCCTTCATTCTCTCCTCCACCAACTGCATCAGAAAGTATCTTTCATGCTGTTTGAGATTGACGAGGAATTTGTTGATTCAGACAACTAGAGAACAATACAGAATGGTGCCTAAATGACTTAGTTGGAAGCTATAAAATTTATGGACCCTCATTCTGCAGAGGCAGACTGATGGACTGTGTATGTTTACTTCCTTTTATGGACAGCATCTGCTTCCTCTTACAGCTGAAAAACATCAGCTAAGGGAAAAAGCAACTGAGGAGGTGCATGACCACCAAAGCCCCTTGCTGAAAACTCCTGAATCTTCTAGATACAAGTGGGTTGTCACCCCAAGGGTGGTCTTGGATCAACTAGGCTATGTAATGGTGAACACTCACATTTACCTTTGTTGACCTGCAACCTACAGATCAAGAAGCCAGACCCAAGACAACACTGGATCTGAGGAGTGGTGAACTCTGTCTGTATGTCTGTCTGTCTCTCTTTTTCTCTCTCTTCTTCTCTTAACCCTCAATGTTTTTTTACTCCCTTTTCTTTAGTAGCTGTTGCTTAATTTTTCCTTAAAGTAGTTGACAACAAAATAGCATCTATGCCAAATATCCAATAAGGGTATAATGCTTACTAATTGTTGTTAGAAAGTTGCCCAGTTTTGCCTGGAAGAAGCTGATTACTTGTTAGAAAGCTCCATAAAATGTCTTCTATTGTTCCTCGGAGTCACTGTCTGACACTGCTGCAGAAGTGACCCTGTTGAGCAGGGAGTGCCCTATCTGAAAGACTCCAAAGATTTACTTTCCTTGCAACCCTCCAAGTGGGATGAGACACATGCACTGCAGGATCCTCCTGGACTCTTTGTGCCTGGCAGTGTTGCTTTTTCAGCAAATATCAGTTGAAGTCCTCCAGGATAATCAGTGCCTGTGATTGTGAGGCTACTTCCAACTGTCTGTAGAAGGCCTCATCTATTTCGTTCTCCTGCTCAGGTGGCCTGTAGTAAATACCCACAACACTGTCACCCATATTAGCTTGACCCTTAATTCTCACACACAAGCTCTCAAGTCATTTGTCATGCATCTTGGCAAAGCTTGATATATTCCAGTTGCTTATAGCAACTCCATCACCTTGCCTCACCAGCCTGTCTTTCCTAAAAAGGACATAGCTATCCATGACAGAATTAGTCATGTGAGTTGTGCCATCATGTCTCCATGATCACAATGAGATCATGGCCCTGTGAAATGAACACAGATCTCTAGTTCTCCCTGTTTATTCCCCACACTGTGTGCACTGGTATACAGATACTTCTGAGAATAAAAGGGAGCAGAGGATGCCAGTTTTCCTCCAAGGATGCAAAGGATCCCCCATAGCTATACTCTTGAGACATCTGGCCTTCAGCCTCATATCACAGGAGGCAGCTAACATTTGTCTCACATCTGATTGGCCTGACTTATTCCCACATCAGTTGCAATGGCATGAGCATTGCCACTTTGGACCTCACCCCTGAAGTCCTTCAGTTTAAAGCTTACCTCGCTAGGTTAGCCAGTCTGCTGCCAAAGATTGAACCACCTCTTCTAGACAGGTGGCTCTCATCCCTCTTTAGAAGGTTATAATCATCACAGAAAGTCTCATTGTCATAAAAACCAAAGCCTTCTCTTCAGCACCAGCCACATAACCAGAAGTTAGGCATCATATGTCTATTTTTGGCATTCTTCTTTCCTCCAACTGGCAAAACTGAAGAGAAGATAACTTGGGCTCCAGTGTTCTTCACTTGCATTCCCAGGGCTTTATAGTCTTGTTCAATTCTGCCCATGTTATTGTTTGATTCTGATATGTTCCTATAGATGAAAACAGGACACAGACAAAAGTTTTGGCTAACATCAAATTACTATTATAGGGTTGCAATGTAAGCATTATTTATGTCTGTTGTACTGGTATTAAAACAAGAGTAACACCATTAAGTTATAGTATGGTACTAATGAAAGCTATGTCAGACTCTTAATCTCAAGTAAACATTGATTTATTTTTTTTTCTTGCTGTGAAATAAAGATTAAACATTTTAATTAGTCTAATAGCAATAATTATTATGAATGAGACTTTTAAGTATTCTAAGGAACATAAAGATTTGAGTCGGGGCCTATGATAAATATTACCAGTGATCCTAAAAATATTGGCCAACTGGAATAAATAGTATCATATTTCTTTTCCATTGTGGGAGGCAAGGTATTTAGCCAAGGTCAAAAAGAGAAAAGCTTCTGCATTTTGTACCAAACAGAATTCAAGTGTCTGTTTTGCATCCTTACTGGATTTAGCTTCCTGAATCCCTAAGCCCTTTCCAAAGACCAGAGTCACTGAATGGCAATGATAATTCCTTTTCCTATCAGCCTCCTTCCCTGTGTGAAACCTCACAACCCTGCTGCTTGCATGGGAGGTGGGATGGCTTCTGAAGGCAGCGGCCCAACTGCTGTATGAGTAGTTCTCCATCTGGCTGCAAGTGAGCTGGCCAGCACCCATGGCACGGCTGACCTTGCTCCTGGGCTTCCCATGTCTTCATTTGACTAGGACTCTGTCATGCTACTTGAGCATTGCTTTCTCCTTCTCCTGACTGCCAGAAAAGCTGGTCCTCTGCCTGGCTAGTGACCAAGCTGTGCAAGTCACAGTTTCTCCATCTGGTTTATTCTTAGGAAGACAAATTAACTGTTCTTAATTTAGAATGCAAAGTCTCTCCCTACCGTCTCTCCCCAGCCAACTTACTGCATCTACAACATATTTAATTTTGACTAATTTCTCTGTAATCTGGAGAGGAAGTCTGGCTGTTTCCTTCTCTCTCTCTCTCTATTTATTTATTTATTTATTTAGTCCTGTCCTTTTCTGTTCGCCAGGAACTAGCAGAATGTTTCCAAGATACTCAGAAACTTTCACTCACAAAATCACTTTTCCATCTTTATGCAGCTTTCCTATTTTTCTATTCCTTTGTAAAAATAACCTTCTCCCACGCCTCCAGAAAGTAACAGCTTAATCTTTATATTTTTACTGTATATTTATTGTCCTTTAGATACATCACTACCAACTGCACACATATATTCTTTCTTCTCACTCAATTGCAAAAAGCCCAACTACACATACTAACAAGAACTAATTCCACATGAACATCTTATATCCTTGGTGCTAAATTGTAAAACACATAACTGATGGTTTAAACAGACTCTGTGGATACTCTTATTTTACTATTAAATAATAAAATGTGAGCAGGCTGATTTTTCTTAGATTTTATCTTAGAAGTACTTTGTTGGTGAACTGTGGCTCTGCCTCTTAGAGGACAACACATTTCTATGCTGTTATTCATGTGATATTCATGTCAGATTCTTCAGCTGCTCTGATTGATGTAGACCACACCAATGAAGCATTACTTCTGCCCATTCTGTTCATAGATCAAACTTATTCAGTATTAACTGACCTGTCTTTGTCTCTTAAAGGAAGGGTGAACTTATCTTATACCAGCTAGAAATCTGTGATAGTGCCGTGTAAACAGTTACAGTAGCATTTTTTTTTTTCCTAAAACAGAGCAAAACAAACAAACCAAAAATTAAAATTTGTTATTGTTTATGAACACAATTTAGGATTTTGAAGTTTAGCCCACATAAACTGATCTGCTGGTTGCCTTAGGGGTTTCACTGACTTCACTGCAGCTTCAAGCTGGCTTCTTGACAGAACATGCTGTTAATATTTACATTTATACACAGTCATAAAAAGGAGACTGTCAGTGTGGATATTATTGTGAGAATTGCAGCAAAATTAATAACACTGTAGTCCTGACTTCAGATACTTTACTGAAGACAGAATGATTATTTCATCTGAAGTAATTCATTTGGTACTCTTGCTTTATTTTTGGGAGGATGGGCAGGTGGAATGCTCTAAATTCTGCTTTATTTATTTACTCATATATTCAAAAACAACAAAACAAAACAAAACAAAAATAACCAAAAACAAATAAAGAAGCAAACAAAAAAAAACACCAAGGCCAGAAATTATTTTAGTTTGTGAAAGGTTTGAATATGGTGAAAGCAATTATCATCACCATTAACAACAACAACAACAAAACCAAGCTAGGATTAATTTTAAGACAGTTCAGGTTAAATTGTTGTCCCAGGAACGGAACTTCTCATATGTCTACCATTGAATCTGAATGCAAAACACAAGTTGCAAAGTAATTTTTTTTTTCCCCCAACTGCCCCCTCCCCCCTCCCTGAATCAAAGCAACAGAAAGAAAGAGGGAGGAATTTCCACTCCCCTCCTATTAAAAAAAGGCACATCAAAGAAGGCATGGTTAGTTTAGTTTCTTTTTTTGTTGGGAGAAAGACCTTTTCTCAGGCTATAATTGAAAATTCTAGCTTTCATTCTAGAAAAAAGAGATCTCCAAGAAAAATTGTCTTATTATTTTCCCCTCTCCCATACCTAGAAAGCCAAAGAAATTTAGAGTCTAAGGGTGGTCCACAGAGATTAGAGTAAGGGCACTTTGTCTTGTGCAAGCTTCATAGTTCCCATGGCCAAAAAGAAAATATTTTGTCCTTTTGCTTTCTTCTTCCCATGCAGCTCTGCTTGGCAGCAGGGATGACAGTTGGATCTTTTCCTCACCCAGTGGCTCACCTCAAAGTCTTTTCTCTTTACACAATTGTCTTTCAAGCCATCAATTTCAAACCTATGATTTATCATTAGCTGGTAAAACATAGGATAAAGCACTGACATTTTCAGATTCTTCAGACAGGAAATTCTTTATTTTATTTTTTGTTGTTTTATTTAATGTCATACATTTTTGAATGAAAATGTCACGGGGATTAATTAAAAAAATAAAACACAAACATGAAAACAACAACACTTTGACATTTCTGAAATTGGAATATTTAATTTAGTTTTGTAGAACAAACCCAACAGGGTTATTTTTCGGCCACTGAAATGTATATACAAATGTCTTTTCCAAATTAGGTTGAACTGACCAATTCTCAAACTAATGTCTATATCAGTCCTTATCCCAAGAAATTATAATGGATCAGAACAGTAGGTTGATCAGTCATAGCTATAGATTTTGTCTCCGTATTATTCCTTCATGAACCCGTGGTTAACATTTCTAATATTTCTCTCCCTTCATGCTGTTTATTTTTTCTACATGTGAATGAGTATAAAAACTCTTATCTACATATCTACCTACATATTGTAGAGATAGAACAGGTTTTTTTTTAACTCTTGTAGTGGGCTGTCCACATACGTGAAAAAATGTATGAGGGCTACACAGTTAACCACTTGGGAAAAAATAGACATCTTGTTGTTCTTCACTATATCTTATAATAATTTATGACTGAATTCTTACCCGCAGTCTGTATGATGTTTAGCGAAAGTGGCTGCCATCCTCTCTGTAGATCTGTGGGAAAAGTTTCTTTCCAGGAGGCCTATGTTAACTTATTCATTTATTTGGATAAATTAATATTCACTCAACTTTTTTCAAACCTCCAGCAAGATTTTGCTGAGGTGATCACAAAGCTCATCACATGTTCCCTCCCAGCTGGGCTGTCCATTTGTTCTGATTGCATTGCTAATTCCACTGGCAGCGAGCAACAGATGTTCCCAGTGGAGTGAGATGATGTTAAGCTTTTAACATACCTTAGATGTCTGTGTCAACAGCCAAAGTGATGCTGGTTGCTGAAAGCTGCCGTATTGCTCATTCTTCTCTGCAGGAAACAACATGGTCTATGAGGCCAGAAAAAAAACTAACAGGGTAAAGGTTTTCATTAGTATGTGACAGTCAAAATTATATCCCTTCAATGTTAATATAAAAAAGCCTATTGCAAACAGGTGCCTAGACAAAGAGAAGTGGAGACTGTTTATCATATGAGAATGCTACTTTGTATGTATGCATGTGTTTTACTCTTGGTTGAGAAATGATTTTTTAAATAATTTTTGGAATTTGCCTTCTTGTATGCCTTTTTTAAGGTGCTGACTGCATAAGTCTCCTTCTCTATGCTGTCTAATTTGCCTCATAATCTCTTCAGCAAACGCTTCCATTTTGCTTTCTTTCCTACTGCTCTATTTTATTCCCTTCAGATGGCACATCTTACATTACATCCTGTGAAAAGACAGCATGCTCAGCAAATGAACACACCTTGTTTAACAACTGTCAGCAATGCTTTTATCCTTTTCTTTCACCTATTTCTACTTAATCCTGCTCTGGAGAATGAAATGTCACTTATTCTGCAGCGCTAGTAAGTCAGCGAGACTAATGTATTACATATGCTGAAGAATCACATTTTCTTATATACTGTCTTTTGTGTTCTGGCCATGATTTCTGAATGTCTGAGCAAGATGTGCAGAGCTGAACTTACTTTCCTTTCTTTTTAGAAATAAATATGTAAAAGAACATGATAAATAATCTTATAAAAGTTTCTCAGTTTCCACAAAGGAATAGATGCTAAAGCTTCTTAGTCTGAGTGAGGAAGAAGAAAGAAAAAGTCATTCCTGAAGTCATCAACAGCATAAAGGAAAACTCCAAAACTGTTTTAGAACGTTGTTTGTCCTTGCTTGTTTTTATTTACTTAGATAGTTTTATCATTAGCAGGATACATTAAGTCTGGAAAAACACCATGGTTCTTTTAACTTTTTAGATTTCTCAGAAAGCCTCTCGGCCTAGAGTAATACTTGTGTAGCACTAATATTATCTTACCATAAACCTATCTACCATAATCATTACAGAAGTGTTACTGTAATCCACATCTCTTGTGTAGTCCCCAAGTATATTTAATGTCTTTTTGAGAGCTCAAGGAGAGTACAGTAAGTATATGAACTGTTGTTCAAAATTTCCTAAACTTAATTAGCATAAAACTCCATTTCAGTGAAAGAAATATATTCCTATTGAACGATGTTTTTAAATTATTTTTAATGATGTTTATACCATTTCCTTATCTTTTTCAGGTGGTTAAAGAAAACAAAAACAAAACAAAAAGAACAACTCTAGGTAATAGAGTTTTCTAGGTAATAGAAAAACATCTTTTATAGACAATTGCAAGAAAAGCTGTCAAAATACATAAGAAAACACACTCAACTATATGTTGGACATTGTTGTTTTTGTTTCCTTCTCATTGTTGAGATTTTATGATTCTTGAAACTAAATTATTTTGGGGAAAATAAAAAGGCTGGAGTACAAAAAAAAAAAAAAAAAAAAAAAAAAGGATTTCAGAAACTCTCTTCTTTCACTAACTTTTGTGACTACTCTAAATTGATCACTTGTTTCCCTGACTAATCTCTAAACAGAGGGCATATCCTTTTCACTTGCAAAATACTCTCACACAAAATGAATTACCTTCCCACCACCTTGGTTACTTGCCAGGGAGTACTTTATTTTTCCACTAGGAAAAAGAAAATCAGCTTGTATTTTGCTTGCCAGAGCCTTCTGCATTTTAATTCTGAACTCTGAATGAACATCAGAGAGGCCTTATGATGTTTTGCACAAAAGTGCCTGTGTTCATAGTTTTACTCAGGGCACCCAAAATAGCACGCAGTATGCAGTGTTGCACTGTGAGTTTTCAAAAATAAAAGCAGGAGTGACTTATATTGGCAGGAAGCTGTAACTCCTAAAGCTTTTCAAGGATCTGTGAAGTTAAAAAGAACTTCTTACTTCTCCTCATCGGTTGTTTAATTTGACTTTAACTATACTCACTTCTCCAAACCTTGAAGGCCCTGTAATTACACAGGTAAGATCTTTATATTTTTTTCTTTGTTATCTTCAAAAATGAAATTGAAGATATTTATCTGGGTGTCTCCAATGCAAAATCCATGACAGACAAAGACAAAACCAGGAGCCACCCAAAACTTCTAAAAAGAGAAAACAACTTTTGCTTTTTCCTCTGAGTTTATTGTGTAGCTCCTCTAGCTGCTGAAATTTAACTAAGTTGGATTTACCAGGTGAAAACATTGCTATGCCTGCACAACTTGCACATTAAAATGTTCATGCTGGTTATCAAGCTGTTTCTGCAAGAGCCCCACCTCTGACAGATTTTCTCTGAAGACTTCTTCTACGCTCATGCCAATAATTGCCATTAAAATGTGCTTACAGTGCTTAGAGTGAAAACTCTTGGTATCTTACAGGTATCTTAGAAATACTTCTTGTCTTGCTATTCTCCATTTTATTGTAGCAGTAAGAATCTATTTTCTTAAATTACAGCTTAGCCCTAGCTTTACATTAAATTTTTTGTTACTCTTTATAATTCTACATCTAGTAACTGCAAAATGTTTCAGACCACAAAAAAAGGATTCTTCTACTTTTATTGAATCTTAAATGAAAAATGGCAGTTTGTCAATAAACAAAATTTTCATAGAGTAGTGCAATATATATACTATCAAAATATTTATATTGCATGTTTCTTCCATAAGTATGCTGTTAGGATGTATAGTTATAGTTTATTTTTCATGTTTAAACTCTTTGATTAGGCTCAGTCCGAGATGCATGCATTAAAATATAGCCCAGAAATATTTAATAGCTGTTCATTGGTTATTAAAATGCTAAACATCTGTCAATTCATTCATTTTTACAGATTATTTTGCTATGAAACTGATAGAATTAAATGGCATTTGCATTATGTCATTACTTTTTACTAAATTGTAATTTAGAGTCAGTTGCAGTTGTAAAAACATTTCAGACAAACTACTTCTGATTTGTAGGAGGATAAATCTGCACTAAGGTGCAAAAATTGGTTTGTGGATTCAGTTTTGAGAGTTATAAAGATACATTTCAATGTTCAGTATTTTCCTGTTAGAAGTGTTGAACCAAGCAGTTACATAAAACAAATACAGACAGGGCTGTGTCTGGAGTTCAGAATTTATGCTTTTCTACAGTCTGAAAAACACACTGACGTAAGAGCTAGAAGACAACGAAAATCCACTGTGGATCCACTTGGATTCATTTTTAAGTAAAGAGGAGGGCGGAAGAAAAAGCGGCTTGCCCACAAAGTACTCTGGGAAAAGCAGCTTAAAATCAAAGAATAAAGCTACAGCCCTGCCATGGAAATCCACACATTTTTAGAGCACAGATGTGATGATTTATGCCTTATTTCAGATAATTTATGATGTTTTAATGCATATCTTACATTCAGAACGTGTATAACATTGAATATTTAAAAATGAACTCAAGACATTGCCTCCTTGTTTCAGAATGATTTATAATTACTAACCTAAACTAAATATCAGGCAATACCAGCACATTTTTATATTGAATTAATAAGGCAGTATGTAACATGCTATAAAGCAGATTTTTCACTCTGCTCATCTTTTAGGCTACCTGTTGCTTTTCACCTTTGCCTCCCCACTCCCCTCCTCCGCCCCTTCTTTTTTTTTTTTTTTTTTTTTTTTTTTTTT
>JACDJE010000205.1:4233575-4297790 GCA_016647715.1 Pavo muticus | reverse complement strand
TAGCAATACAATACATAATTCTGAGTTTGAGTATTAGTTCTGTTGTGGGTAAAAAACATTATTTTTGTTGTATTTATATTAGAAGTCACAGAAAGTCTTGATTTCTACCACTGGCAGTAAAAATTTATTCCACTACTGTCTCTTAATTTTTTCTCTATTTCAACTATGTTCATAAGTGCTTCTGATCCTACACAACGCTAAGCAGAAGAAATAACAGAATGCCTTCCTTATCCATCCTTTCAACATACATACCCCAGCAAAATGCATGTTTCTGAAGATGAACAAGCAAGCATGTGCTGTGTGGTCAGTTATCTGGCCAGAAGGACCATAAGTATTGGGGAAGCTTTCATTCTGAGCCCTGCTAAGCAGACAAGGTGGATATCCATTACAGAGGAAGTTAATGAGGATGGAGCAGTGTCAATAAGACCACATGAGACAGAGCAGGGAACATAATTATGCTTGGATACACAGATACACAAACCTCTTCTCCACAGTGTCTTTCCCTGCAGTATAAAAAGAATTGCAATTGCTGCTGCTAACAAGCAGCAACTGTTAAGTGTTTGCAAAAGGACATTACTCCCCAGCCTTACTAGCAGGGACATAAACTTAGTGAAGACTTTGTAGATGGAGAGTGAGATTAAATTAGAATCTCCAATTCTCAGACCACTGGTCTAGCTGTTATGTCAAACTCTTTTTGAGGCAATGAAATTAGAGACATTCAAATAAGCAACAGCACAATGGATATTCAATTGGAAGAAAAACCCTAACGCCACAATAAAAGGCTGTGTCTGCAATATAATGCTACAAATAAGAGCACAGTAATACTTGAATTTTCAAGATTGCCGATAATATCTTATTCTGCTACAGTATTAAATTTGTGAAGGACAAACTTATTTTGCATTCATACTATTGTCACTTTCCAATTTCTGAGTAGCAAAAGTACTAACAAAACATTAGAGGAAGTGTGAATTGTCACTTGATGTTCTCTTGGTTTACTTTTACAAGAAATTCTGACACAGTGAAGACCAAAACACATCCTACCAGAGTAAATCTGGTATCTTTAGCCAGAGTATGTTTTCTAGACTTGTGGAAATTGGAATCTTTATCCTTCAGTATTGCAAGCAATAGGAGTAGGTACAGTCTCTGCGCAGTTTTCTTTTGGACAACAGAGATAGAAACTTGTTAAAGCCATTAAACTTTTACCATTTCTTGGTTTGTTTTTTTTTTTTTTTGTTTTTTTTTAATAGAAATGTGATGGTTTTAGCACTTCCTTTAAGCTGAAGTTGTTGAAGCTGTTAGCTGCCCTGCTACTGCACAGGCTCTAATCCAGGGATTTGCAGCCCCTTTGCCAGTAAATTGGAAAATAGTGCTAGTTTAAGTTACTGCCCCATTCGTCTTCCAATGACTGATCTCTCACTCTTTCATTTTTCATGAGATGCAGATAACTGTCAGAAAAGATTAGGAGATTGCTAGTCCTCTTTTTTATGAATCTCTGCAATATATACTGGTTGGGTCAAAATTTACCTTGAGCAGTAAATCCCAGTGGTAGATGAGCCAGAATGATTTATGTTACTTTATATCCCTTGTTGTACCCCTGGAATATAGAAAGATGTTTCCAGACAAATTAAGATGACATCCAGACTTACATCACAAAAAAGTGGTAAGTATATTGGTTTTCCCCTCACATCAAATTTAACATATAAATTGAATTGGTTTCAAATGTCAGATCATTAGATAGCTGGTATACAAAGCTATTTTTGTAAAAGACTGACCCATGAAATACATAAATAGAATTTGGAAATGTCATATGGAGATAAACTGTGTTGATTGATCAGCTTTTCATATGAGCATTTTCAGGACTGTGCAAATGTTATAAAATTAGACCATTTTCTGGTGCCTTACACATAATATTATTCTACTCAGCTCTTTAACTCAGCAATTTTTTAGGCTCATGAAGAGATTTCTACCCCCTTAATGATTACAGGAAAACAGAACCTAGTCTCAAAGACTGCCATGGCTTAAGATCAATTTGATCTTCAGTGTGGAAATTGAATGGGCTCAGATGCTCAAACATTGTAATCATTCAATTAATATATGCAATTTTACAAGTAACGTGTCTCCTCTGTCCCATGCTGCAAGAGACCGCACCACTGAAAAGGTAGATCAGGCAGATCAACACTGCATTGTGCAGAGTCCAAGATGAAGCTATCGTGGGGGTATATGGGATCTTTGTATTCCCCTTGGATCTTCCAACTTGTATGTAAGTAGTTTCTCCCTACACATAGGCCTGTGGCCATATCTCTCTGCGTGACTGCACACAGGATGAATCACTGTTGTAGCAACAGGGCTGCCCTCTCCAGCATGGTGGGTCCAACTGGGATTCACATCCTAGCACTGCTGACGCATATGGATAGGTAGTAAATATTGAAGAATGTGCATCAATAGGAGAGGCTAACATGGGGTGATACTGCAAGCTATCTGCAATGGAAATATGAGCCTCCTCATGTCCTAGTCCAAGGTCAGATTCTGAGGCCTTTTTTTTCATGAGCAGAGCTTGTTAGTTCTTATAGAATCACAGAATCATAGAATCCTTAGAGTTGGAAGAAATATTTAGAGGTCATCTAGTACAATTCCCCTGCAATGAACAGGGACATCCACAGTTAGATCAGGTTGTTCAGGGCCTGGTTTGCCCTGACCTGGTTTGCCCTGCCCAGGGACAGAGCATCTACCACATCTCTGCGCAACCTCTTCCAGTGCCTCACCATCCTCACTGTAAAAGACTTTTCCCTTATATCCCAGGAAGCTTATAACCTAAATCTATCATCTTTACGCTTGAAACCATTTCCCCTGGTTCTATCACAGCAGACCCTGCTAATGAGTCTGTCCCTTTCCTTCCTGTAGCTCCCCTTTAAATACTGAAAAGCCACTATCAGGCATTCGTCTACCACCAACATACAAACAACCCAAATGAATAACTGTTTGCTCTCAGCAACTCAGTATTAACAAAACAACACAAAAAAAAATAATCAATTCTTGTTACACTATGTCCTTAAAGTATTCAATAATAAATAATTTCCTGCAACTGAAACAACTGTCTCAGCAGAAAAGAGAAAATCAAATCAAGAATATGCCCTCAAATATAATGTCCACGGGCACAGATATCTTGCATGTAGGAAGAATTCTGGGACTTTATTTCCTATTATGTTTTCTTCTTTTGGTAATAGCATTAATTTTTCCACCTCATTTAGTAGTTGTATTTAATAGGCACTGATTCTGGGAGCAGAATTATTTCACTTAGATATTATTAATAAAAGCAATGCAATAATAAAACAGTTACAAATAAGGCTAAAAAAATATAAGGGAAATGGGACATTTTGGACATCATAACTTTGGTCAAGGCTCTGATATACCTTGTCAAAGTGACAGCAGATACCTGTGGAGAAGAGCTGAATATTTTTTACTCAGCAGAAACTGTGAATAAGCTTGATTTAACTAAGGCAGAGAGGCTGCAAATTGATTTCTTGATTCATTTAGGACACGGTCAGAGGTAGTATATAGAAAAACCTAGAGAGAAGAGAACAGAATTATTGTTTCCTTCCTTAATAGGTGTAAAAGGTTGAAATGCTGTCAAGTGGTGGCAAGTTCATTTCTGTAAAAGACAATATAAAGTATTTGCCCATCAGACACATTGATTTCTTGATCCAAGGGAGAACCATAGGTGACAGTCTCAGCAGCCTCTGATGTCTTGCTGCCTCCTGCAGCTGGACAAAGGAGATAAGTGGGAGATGCTAAGCCAGACCATCCCTGCTGCCAGTCACACCACCAAGATCAGGCATGAAGGCTGCTTCTACGTTGCTGGAAAATTGCAGAAGGTTTATTATTTGGAAGTTGTTCTGCCCTGTCCTGTATTGCTTCATGAAGTTAACCATTAGATTAAAAAAACGGTTCAAAATTAGTTCATGATTAGCTACAAATCAGTCCAAAATCTCAAATTTAAAGTTATATATCCTCCCACCCCTCTCCCAATAGAAAAAAAAAAAAAAAAAAAAAAAAAAAAAATTTAAAGAAAACAAACAAATTTGAGTTTTGTAAAACTAAAAAGTTACACTACACAGTTTTTATATACAAAAAAAATCTCCACCATTTCTATTTTCTACTTAATCAGTTGAATTAAAAATGTCATTCAGGGATCCAGCACTGCAGACACAACGTCTTACAGCCCTTTAGAGGGCATACCACAACAGCAATTTACTAGAAGGACTTCACTAGTAGATAGCTAGCTGTTCATGTATATCTGTAATTTCGCACAAAGATCTATGCATATACCACTATTTACCTTTTATCATGTATTGAAGAAAACTATATTAGAGTTTATAAACTGCAAATATGGGAAGGTAACAGAATTTGATGGCACCCAGGCCCACATTCAGTTTACTTTTCAAGAACTCCAAGGAGACTTCACAAGCTCTCTGGGCAAATGGCTCTCAGTCACTCATGTATAAGACTGAAATCTGGACATGCAATGATATTCCATCAGTGATATTAATGACATGCTAAAGAAACATGCTTCTTAGCATGAAAAGTTATTTGACATATTAAACTTCTGAAATACTATTAGAAATGCAGTAACTATATCTGGCTTCTGCTTTGTTTTTCTGTGGTCATAGTAGTCCCCTAACTCTTCTAAATCTGGTTCAATGATTAAAAATAATAAAAAAAAAAATTAAAGATTTTCTCTTGTAGCCTTCCTGCAAGTTACAAACATCACATGGGAATCTTTTTACTGGAATACGAGTTTTGAGATTAATTTGCCATTTGCTGAAAATAAAATATGGAAGTTAATTTACTACATTAAACTCAACTCAACCCATTCAAAGAACTCTTTCTATAAAGTGTGAAAAAGCTAGGAAGAATTTTAGTTAGAAATTTCAGATACTTTGTTTAGTTTGTGCTTGTTCATATATTGAGTCAATATTTGCAATATTTAAGTATCAGCTAGAAAATTGTACCAAAATCAGAAGACATTATCTGGAAATACATATTTTCCTTCAGTTCCTTTCATCACTTTGCTTTGTGGTCAGGAAACAAACATTGTTTTGGAAGATGTTCTCTGAATGTTATGAAGTGCATTTGGATTTCAGTGTAGTGAAGTTGGAAGTAGTTCTTATATTGTATTAGAGTGCTCAACAAACTGAACACTACACAGGAAAAAAGCCCTGCAATATGAAGAGATTAAGCTTAGCTGTAAAAAGAAGCAACTACCTTCGTAAGGAGCTGAAGCCTTAAACATGCCATAAGCATCTCAGTCTCTTTCTTACCTTAACATGCATCTTCTCACTTCAAACATTCTCCTCAGTTGTTCTGGTGCAAGTACAAATTAACCTGAGTTTTTGTATTATCTATCTGTCTGTTGATCTATGTATTTATTTATTTTACATGCGTTCATTTATTTTACATGCGTTCAATTCACAGCAAGCAAATTGTTTGTTCATGGGTGCAAAAAAACAAGAGGGGCTGACAGCAAAGTGAGTGATATAAGAGCAGGAAAAGGTAGTCAGAATTTATGGTGCTATCAAAAATATTTTAAATGATAGATTTAAGAGGATTGTGGATGGGCAAGATAGTCCTCTGTGGGATTAAAAGGAGACTGTTTACAATTCATTTACCATTTAGTACAAAAAGAAATTATTTTTTTAAATATAAAACAATATTGTAGTGATAGTTGGTGAAGGAAGTGCTATTCAAGATGAAGGACTTTTATTGAAGATGAATTATGTGGCTGGTATACTGTATTGATCGGTGTTTCCACAACAGTGACACAGTAAATCCAAATAGATTAAATTGCTAAAACATTGGTAGTAGATCATATTTTCCTTTAAGGTTGCCTTTGTACAAAACCTTGATCTCTACTTGATCTTTGCTGTAAATATCTCAGCATCCAGTTTGATATCAATATTTGAAAAAAAAAAAAAAAGTGGTATGATCTGCAGTTAAATATTCCCTTATTCTGTTTATATTATCTAT
Organism: Pavo muticus; assembly: GCA_016647715.1. Classification (NCBI taxonomy): domain Eukaryota; kingdom Metazoa; phylum Chordata; class Aves; order Galliformes; family Phasianidae; genus Pavo; species Pavo muticus. The sequence goes on along the minus strand of JACDJE010000205.1, from coordinate 4,291,766 downwards.
TTGTTTTTCTATGAGATAAAGTCTGTTTTTTTCCTTAATTATTTTCCTTAACAGAGAAAGATATATTTTTTGTGGCATTTCAGAGAATTTGATCAACTTGGAATAACTCAACTTTGAAACAGTTCAGATTTTCCCCATTTTCTCAGGGTAAAATATTTTTTCCCAAGATAATTTTAATTTTAAAAAAATATTACTGCTCTATTTTTTAAAAAATATTTGTGTGCATTTGGAAGGCTTAGCTGATACTGTGTACAGAGGATGGCAAGATATATTGAAAGCCAAGTTCAGAAGATCTAAAATCCATCTGCACCCTGTTCCAGTTGGCATGTTGTCTCTTTTCCTTTGGAGGATGTGTCTGCATGTTTCTTACTGTTGTTTCTTTCTTTTTTTACAAAAGTATTTCTCCTTCAGTAAATACTCTGCATAGAAAAATGCATTTCTATTCATTATGTTGGTATATTGCTTTGTACAAGATGTTAAATACATTCCTGGGATTTAAGCACTGATTTGCAGAGCAATCTTTCAAGTCTAAGCTTCCGCAGGCCAAATACTTTTATTAAACTCAACTGTTGTTGTTGAGAGCTTAACATACTTAATTCAATGTTCAACAAACTTTTTGAAAAGAAGAGAAAAGAGAAGAAAAGAGAAGAGAAGAGAAGAGAAGAAAAGAAAAGAAAAGAAAAGAAAAGAAAAGAAAAGAAAAGAAAAGAAAAGAAAAGAAAAGAAAAGAAAAGAAAAGAAAAAGAGAAAAGAAAAGAAAAAGAAAAAAAAAGAAAAGAAAAGAAAAGAAAATTACTATTAAGACAGTTGCCTATGTTATCTTATAGCTAATGAGAGCCTCCTGGAAAAAGCAGAACTTACCTAAAATCACACACACGCAGAAAAAAAAGAAAAAGAAAAACCCCCAAACAACACCAATTCCAAATCACAAAACAGAAAACACTTCTATTATTTTATGAGATAGCAAAAGAAATTTATGGTGGTGGTATATCTGTTTCCTGTTTTCTTTCCCTTTTGTTAAAAATCTTTTTATTTCTCTGAATAGCTTTCCACATCCTGTTCCCCCTCATCCCACTGATACGCCGTTAGAAGTGTTGTGTGAAAAGGGCAGAGAAGTTTGGCAGGGAGCAAAATTCCTTAAGTTCCAGTTGTCTTCAGATATCCAAGGGACTAGGAATGGCTGAGCTTAGATTCTGAGTGATGCCCCATTCAGCGCTATAAGCCCAGTTGCATTCAATATATGAACTATCACGATTACAGATTCACAAATAGCTCACTGCCCAATTTGTCTAATTACATTCAAATTGTCTCTAACAACTACTCGTAAGGAATTTGTCTGTGCCCAATGAAAACCCTCACGGCTAGATTAGTGAACAGTGCAGTTTATTAATGCGACAGATTACAGGTTCTTTTGGATTGACAGAGTTAAACACAGTGTCTGCAAAGCATGTGAGGTTAACTAGGAACATGAATAATACATGCAACTACAACTGCATGAAATTATGGAATAAATCTATAGAGATTTCTAAGTTTCCCAGGGAAGCACTCAGTATAACTGAATGTGTGAATCTTACCCAATAGATGTCCTTATTATGGGGGAGAGAGGCTCTGCTCATTGACTGATCCCAGCTTGCCTGTGACAATATCTTCATTGCTTGTCTGTGATGGTATCCCTCTGCTCTTAAATTCTCTCTCTATTAAGCCATTTTTATACTATTTTCTTACTTTCAAGTGGAGCTTGAGTGACTCCAGTCAAACATACCTTTGTCTTGCAAAGTTAACTCAAAAACATATTTTTAATTGCTGTATCATGGCTGGCTAAGGAAAACAAGATTGTTTATCAGTTCCAATAGTATGATCAACTCTCCATCCTTGCAAGCACAGAGTTTGGCCACAGGGCTGCTCCACATTCCATGTTGTTTTTTTGTTTGTTTGTTTGTTTGTTTGTTTGTTTTTCTCTTAGATTCAGCATACTAGATCATAGTCATGATCTTCTGGTTGGCCACCCTGCCCATGGCAGAGGGGCTGGAACTAGCTGGTCTTGGAGGTCCCTTCCAATCCAAGCCATTCTATGATTCTGTAATTCTATGATTCTAGGCTCCCCTGATGTTTGCTAACAGCTAAGGTCTCAGGTCACGTCACTTAGGGAACTATCATTGAACGGATGATCCAGTGCATTCCAGCCTGGAGATTTTACCTTTTCTCAAGAGGTGGACATTTGAATAAATTACCTTCAACAAATATTCCACAAGTCCTGGGCAAGGATTGATTAATGGACCCAAACTACCTGAAATGATAGGAGATAGCTGATATGAAACAAAACTTCAAACTCAAGATAAAATCTAAAAACATGGCAAGCAGTTGAATTCCATCCAGGGAGAAATACATGTGTCAGTCTGCTCTTTGAATTAAATGTGCACGGAAAACGTTCAGGTTCAACATTCTGCTGAAAGCTAGCACTGGAATTAAAACGTAAGAACAGAATGAAAAAAGTGGTATAGAAAAAATAAGGCTGTAATGTCAATTAGCATCTTGGCTGTTCTTTTCACAATTGTGGGATTAAAATGAATAACTGATTAACTCAGGAATCTCATGGAAAGGAGCTACAAAATCCACTGATCCAGCAAATTAAATTGTATAAACCTTCTATAAAGTGTTGAAGTTATAGATAGGTTCAATCAATGAAATGTCCTATCCATTTATTCAAAGTTCCCAGAGAATGTTTCTGGTATTTATAATATTTACCTGTGCTACTTATGAAGTTGCAGTACAAGAGGCCTGGTTTTAATCTGCCCAGTTGATAGATGTTGCATAAAGCAGAAGATGTGAGCAAACTGCAATTATTCTCAGAGTTGGAAGGTGTTGTCCATTCAGTTTAAAGTAACAGATTTTTATTCTTGAAATCTGTCTTGACAAGTATCTCTGGTGATTATGTAAACCCCTCCTTTTATTTATTTATTTTTTTAATACAACAGAATTCACTGCCCCTAAATAACTCATGCTGCCTATGACATAGTGATGTGATTCATAAAACAATCTTCAGGAAATTTTTTCTTCAGTTTTGCTCCTTCACTTCTTTCTTGTTATGCCAGCAGTGTCCCTGAAAAATATGTTAGTAGGCTGGGAATAATGACAGTTAACTTCAGGTCAGTTGTTCTCAACAGTCTGCAAAATTCAAAGTGAAATGTTACTCTAAATCTACACACCTTTTATGGAGTTTTGCAGCTGATATTGAGAGTCTTCTTCAAAATAAGTAGTTAATAAGTTAATATTATGATTCATAGCTTCTCTTAACACAGAAAGCACACATGGAAGGCACTACTGTTACTATAGTTTCTTGTTCCTTTTTATTTCCCTTGGCCCCTTGATTGGCCTACTGTCCAACACAAAACTGGTTTTGAGTGAGTCTGGGGCAGTCATAGCCCATTTTTCACTATTAAGGAATTGCCACTTATTAATTAAATATATATTATCCAGTGGACTTTATAAAGCAGTGGACTTTATAGACATACATAATTTATAACCATTACTTGTCTTCAGGATATGAGTTCTCACTTATATAAACTAATGAATTAAGTCTTTGTCCATTCAGTTACTATGGCAATGCTATGGACTTCCCAGTTTCAGCTGGCTTGTAATGAATTAAATAGTCAGCAACTCTGACAGAATCCTGAAAGAAAGGTAATGAAGGGTGCAAATGAAGTTTGAAGGAGGGAAGTATCGATACAAACAAATTTCAGTAAGAACTTTAATTTGGGGGCAGTCTTAAACAATATGTTATAGTGAATTAGAGCATCTTTCAGGGCTCATTCATATGTTTATACGGATTGGAGTTATCCACTCAACTGCATAAGAACCAGAGAATGCTCCATAGCCTGAGGAAGGCTAAGTAAGAACAGGAAATGCCTACAAAGTAGGCATGCTGGTTGCCAGGACAAGAGGGTGCCCTGAAAAGTATCCTCACAGTTCAGTGGATTGGAAGCATTTCCTTGGTACCAATTTTCATAAGCTATTGTGAGGGGATGAACTTTGAAAGAAGTCTTATGTACCATTTTCACACATAGATGGAAATATATATACCTATCTCCATGAAGGAGATATTGTTCTAATTGGTACAGGGAACGCTGTTGGGTTGTGTAGTTAATTGCTTCCTACAGTTTGGTCTCAGCACCTTAACCTCATACAGGTCATCACAGAAAGTCCACACATATCATTATGTGCTAAATAGACAGAAATGCATAGAAAGGAATACCTATGTAATCAAAAGCAAGCAAGCAATCAAACAAATAAACAAACAACAGTCTCTAAAATTAAAGGGGCATTAAGAAGTTTCAGAACATTTTTTACTTGATTTTAATTATTTTGAATTTTTTTTCTGTCAATTAGTGCATATGAAAACCATGTTTGAAAATTACATTTTATTCTACATTAAAGTTTTTGCCTATTCCAAACAAAAGTTATTTGATTTGTAGTGCTACTCATATTTACTTTTCCACCCTTGGATTTTCTTAAAATTTTACTTTCTAGCAGAAACACCCCGACTTCTCTCACAAATACTAACATACACATTGAGGGATGGGAAATAAGATCCTTGCTTGTTTTTCCTGCTTTTCTCTAAGAGTCTCTAGCCAAAATTGCAGTGGCATATGAAAGTTACCAAACTAAATAAGCATAAAGCTGACTGAAACAGACACAAGAGAAATAGTCCTGTTCCTATTTTCCCAGCTAAAAAACCAGAGTTTTCTAGTTTTTAAAGGTAAATTTCCAATGTCAAGCATTGGTTATCACATAGTTGCATCTAATTAAGAAAATTAATACATATCAGAAAGAAAGAAATTATAGAAGAAATGAAAAATCAGTTAGAGAAGGTCATTTTTATTCGTATTTTCAAGTTTCATTCAGAGGGTTTTTATTTATTTATTTATCTATTAGCTTTACCTTGTTACTTTCATTCTTTAATTAGAAAATTTATTCATGAACATAGTACTTCACCTTTACACAATCTGTGGAATTATTTAAAAGAAACTCAGAAATCTAGGCACTGTTACCTGTTCAAACATGCATCATCTGTTGCTAAGTTTGCTATTTGCAAAGGCCTCATGTTTCTTCCTTAGGTTAATTCCCGAGCCTTCTGCTTCCTGCTTTGCTACACAGATTTTCATGTATCTTTCACATTTTCTCAGATGGCTTCTGCCTTCCGTAAACTCTGCTCCTTTCTTGACAGCAAAACTTCTTTTGATAATATGTGTTATGCCACTTCATCAGCGAGGCCTGACCACAATTCTGATTGTAACTGATTGTAATTTTCTTAATCCATTCTTTTTTTCTTTTTTTCTTTTTTTTCCCCCTTTGCTCTGGAGAATCTATTTTTGCCCTGCAATGAACTGTACAAATGTCACATTACCAACACTGTCTTCCAGTTTCATATTCTTTTGAAACAACTGAGAGTACTTAATATTTACTTCTGCTTTCTGCCAGACATGGGACTATTGCACTGAATTTCTACAGTTCCTACATATTTCAGTTTCTGCATTTTGACATTATAGTAATATATCATATAAATAGGACACCTTCTGAGTTTGGAATACAAAAGCTAAGGCATTCTTGAAATAAACAAAATTACCTTCTGAATGACCCACAGGGACTCTGGCTTAACAACATAATACAAGACAGATAATTTTTTGCAGTAGGCTTCTGTGAAGTCAAATATCAAAATAATCTGCATAGGGAGGTATGGCTGAGAAGCAACAGGGGCTCCTCACACAGGTGAAGGGGTTATAATGACACACATTCAAGAGAGGTAAAATCTTGCCTAAAGATGCAGTAAAGATACTGCAGATGAGTTGCAGTTGTGGGGGCAGAACTTATGGATGGGTAACTATGTAATTTATCAATTTTAGGTGCAAACTGAGGAATAGGTTTTAAATGAAGAGTAGGAAAAAAATGGGCAGGGAGCCTCAGTGCCTTCCTAAGAAAGAAAAATTCAAAATAGGCTAAGAGGAGGAAGAATCATCTTATAGTAAGGTAAAAACTGTTCAGAAGAAGAAAGGAATGAATGATGAGTTAAAGATGCAGAACAGAAAACATGGTGAAAAACCAGAATATTTTGCCATCTTCAGTTGTGTGCCCAGCTCTTTTCTACAAAGAGTATCAGTCCAGAAGATAAGTAATCTTGTCAACTAATAACAATAATTAGCTTAAATAATATCAGCAGAATGTTCATGGTGTTTTTGAAGTCTTTGGTAATTTTTAAATTCTCCAATAGAAAAAGAATTCAACAACACAGAACAGCCCAAACAATGCCTTTCAGAATTGCAAGTTTCAACAGAAATACTAGCTGTGTTCCCGACTTTCTGATTAATGGATTTTTAGGTAAAAGAAAAGATGTTATAATTAATGAGAACGTCTGAAGATATTTTAATTCAATTCCAAGTAAGGCATTAACTATGTTGAATGATTTCAGAAGCATAAATTGTAATTTCTCCCCTCAATTTACAGGAAGAGGTACATTACATGTACTAAGTAGCTAGCAAGAAGATTGGAGAAAATGAGATTTTATTTTATGGAAAAGAAGACATTCCTTTTTTAGAAGTAATAGTCTCTTTGTTAACTCTGTGTTATCACAGGAGTAACTCACATCTATAGAGTAATCTTTAAATGTAGTTTAAAAATCATTACTTTTTGGAGTGTGAAATATCAATAGACAAAAAAGGCATTCTCTTTTTATTAGGATTTATTTTTTTGTGTGTGTGTGTGTTGGTGTGAATCTCATGAAGCATTATTCCATTAAGGAACTATATGGGAAAATCTGCACAATTTTCAAATCTGCTGGTAATGGAAGATTCATCATCTGAAAACTATACAAAGGGAACAAAACCTAAGAAAGTTTTAGCAAGTTTCTCAGTTAATTCATTTCCATCTGAATTTATCCTGATTCTGAAAAGTGTAAATATTCTTCTGTTTATTTCCTCTGTTTAAAGGAGGACAGATTCTGTTCTTCATACTCTTCAAATTACTAAACTTTTCTGAGGAAAGGTGCATTCTTTCAAACTTCTTGCAGCATTTTTCCAAATAACACCCATTCTGGTGGTGCACAAGGCAGGACTGCTGGGTGCTGAACAGTGTGGGTTTTTTCTCTTTTTCGTATGGATATGCAAGAGACACTGTTCATGAATTTAAATTCTATCTTTATGTCATATATCAGAGCAAATTTGCTGGTTTATACTGAAAAATATTCGTGCTATTAAAAGGGAACCTTCACTACTTTATTTACCTTGTCAGTATTTTAATAATAAACAGAGCACAACATTAGTTATTGAACAAAAACTATGTGAAGGTATAGTTATTTAACTGTTCCTAGGGGATTGTTTTCAGAATTATTTGTTTTATTTACAAATACATCCTGGAATTTTTCCTTAAATACAAGCATTTGAATCTGATTTAGTTCTACTTTCCCATTGACATATCTTGGATGATTTCATTTAATGGTGTTTCTGATTTGCTCATTTTATGTGGAGAATTGACTACTGAGTCATAACCATAAGTTTGGCAATACCTCAAAATACGCCAGAAAGCATCAGCTTAACTGAAATGCCTAAACTTTTTTTTATCCTTGTGTATTTCATGTTTGAGGGGGTTAAATCTCCTCAAAAACATGGGATGGGAATTCATTTAGTTATTAATATCTAGAACAAATAATTATGAATGAAAGCAAAAAAGGAACCAGAATCCTCAAGAGAATTTTGGAACATTTCATGAAGTGTCTTCTTGAAAATCATCTGGCAAACATTCAAGTGTGAATCACAGAATGTGATCCTTCACACCATTACGTTGACAAGTAGTTCTTCAGTACCAAGAGGTATCCTGCAGAGCAAAAAATGTTCCAGTAGGATTTGCCCACTGAATCACACATCTTGTAATTGGATTTGGTACTTCTCTACAATAAAAAGCAAATGGCAGAAGATAAATATTTTTGTTTTGCATATGTTGGTCTTTTCAGTCAGCAAAATATTTATGCAGAAATAATTTATTTTAGTCAATTTTCAATACTGCAAACTATGTTAAAAATAAATAGTAGTAATAGTTAAAGAAAGTTATAATTAAAAGTAAGCATTTAATTATTTATTTGTCTATACCACAACTATTGGCCTAACAATATTTCGGCATCTCAGCATGGTTGTTTGTTTGTTTGTTTGTTTGTTTTGTCTAAATACATATGCTGAAGTTCCTGAATTACTGCAGAAAGTGAACATATCTCAGACAGAACTTTTCAAGTTTTCTTTAGCTCAGAAAGATTGCAGCTGAAGTAGGATGTAAATGCACAGCAGAATAGTTTGTAAAATAGAACAAAATATAATAATTCATCAATATTTAGAAAACAAGACATAGATATTCCTACTTCATTTTCTTGCAATAAATAGAGAGGAAAAATAAAGCAGGAATATCTATACCTCATGTTTATGAAATGTTCACCAACTTCTATTTAGTTAATAACATGTTTAGAAGCTATATTTTCACAAGGGGAGAAGATGCCACACAAACTTAGGAGAAATTTTTAAGGATTAATCACCTCTGGAGAATCTGCGAGAGTGTGTGTTTCTCTGTGTGTGTCAGCGTGACATTATCCATGATACCACTTAAGTATTTGAGTAAACTCCAAAATACTCCTTTAAGTTTTCTTTATTCCTTTCTGATGTTCCAGATTTAATTTTAATATTCTCCGGATTCCATCTGAAAAAACATGAAAAATCTTACAGAATCCAACTGTATCTTAACTGGCACTCCAAAATGCCACTTCCACAGAATGAAAGCAATCTGGCTGAGTTCTGCAATCTGAATTTTTTCCCTTCCCACAGAGCTATGCTCTGTTGAAGGGAATGGTGTGGGGGATGCTCTCTTTGTCCCCGCAGATTCTGGGGATAGATGTCACTACTAGCTGTAAAGTAACTCCAATGAACTGCAACTGGAAAAATTAGTTCTCTTTCTCCTATGGACATGACTGAAGTATTTGAAGCTGCACGTTCAGCTCCATGTAGTACAACTGACAGAACTGAGTGAAATAATCATTTCATGTTTCCAAAATTCTTAGACTCTTAGCACACAGCAGTCACCTAAGAGAAGACAAACAGGCTTGTTGAACTAGACCTAGAAATATCAAACTGGTTCTAGACACATGTGTATCTGAGAGACTGCAGATCGATAACCAATTCTGAAAATACTGGTGGACCAGGACTGAAAAGGGCAAAAGATGGTTGTCTCATCTTGGTGTTCACAGCCACTAGCAAGAATCTGTAGCCAGCTATATGTGACAAAATTCAGATGGAATATATTATGTGAGGATGAATAATCACTGATTTAAATTCAGAAAGAAATCTGGTTGTATTTCTCCACATTCATTTACTTATGTCTTTTGATGATTAGTATAGTTTCAGTGACAAAATGAGAATCGAAGATACATTGTAGCCTAAGACTGTAAAACAGAATATGTCTTTCCATCCTCTGTCTTATCTCCTTTGGCTTGTGGGCTGAACAGGGCTCTCCCACTTGTAGTTTTCAGTCACTGTAGGAAATCTCATCATTTAACTTTGAGCTTTCCTCTCATTAAAAGTGAATGTCCTACCTTTCTCTATATTCCTACATGCTTTTAATATTAGAGGTAGCATTTGAGAAATAAATATCACAGTTTGATACTTTAAAAGATGTTTCATCTCTTTAGTATCCGTAGATTTCTGCCAACAGCTTGCCAGGATTTGAAAGCTCAGGTTTTTGTCATCTGAAATGGCATTTGGGATTTGTCCATAATGCAATATATACACTAGTAAAATGCTGAAATCAGTTGATATGTGTTAATACACTGCCTAAAATAATAATCAGTACAACATTATAAAACAATAGCAATAGCTGGATTTCTAGTCAGTCAGCTCTACTTTGATTAAAATACAGAGATGTAAAGGCACTAATCAACTAAAAAATTAATTTTTCTAAAGCTATTTTGTTCATGTATAACTGACAGATAATTACTGTGGAAATTCTATGTAACAGTTTTAAGTCTTTCCCTAATGGTATAATAGCATATTTACAAAATGAAGAAAATAATGACCCAATTAGAATAAAGTGAAATTCATGTCACATTCATAACGTCGAAGTAATTGTTTTCCATGTAAGTGAAGTGGTGGGTGACTAGTGGCGACACATGAAGCTGTTAATGTGTTAATATACAATACAAGTCAATATGATTTGGTCAAATATCATATCAAGACGTGTTAAAGAAGACACTTCTCAAGGACAAGTAATAGTTTTTAAAATAGCTAGGTATGCATTAGACTAACAAGGCTATTGTTGATATATTTCTAATTATTTCACTGAAGATATTACATTTTAGATTTTAGCTCTAGTAACCGGAGTATAATTACATTTGGCATATTCATTGGATGTAGCAGCCCAAAGTCATGTGAAATTCTGCAACTGTAAAAAGTAGCAATAAGACTAAATCCACTATTTTGCAAATATAGGAATATTTTACGACTGCTCTATCCATTTTACAAAAACAAACAATAAATAAGTTTTAAATATCAGGATCAAAAACAAACAAAAACCCACAAACATATGCACTGAATAATTGAATATGCTATATGCATATAATATATACATATGCATATAAATATAACATAGGTACATACATACATACATACAATTATTTCATTGTGTGTTATAAATGTAACCAAGTGTCTATCACATTGGGTGGAGCCTGAACTGGCAACAAAAATGAGTCCATATGTAACCTTTTCTTGAAGGGAGATAGAGCAGCAGGATTGTAACCCACTAGTATTACTAGTAATCAGTCATATAAAATAAAGTGGGACAAATAGTAGATATACTACAAATGAATATATGTATAGTTGAAAATAGAAAGGCTTCTGTTCAATCAATCTTTTTCTAACACTCAGTAATGCACTGCTGTTAGTTACAAATACATTTTCTTTACCTTAAGGGAAGATTAAAGATAAGAGCTTATAAGGGAGATAAATTTCATGACAATCATAACAACACTAGCACACAAATCAAAACTCACATCATCATGTTAGGCCTCTGTTTGAGATAAGCAATTATTTCAGAAGATTCACGTTAATGAATTTGATGAGCTCACATGAATTGCTCTACGTTTCTGTTATTGTTTGCTTGATTTTATTAACACAAGCAAAGACATCACCTAATTACACTAAAGGAATTTCTTTTTGGTATTATTTGTTCTGCATAGTATTTTAAAGGACAGAGATAACTGTATTCCTCAGGAGTCACTTTTTCAAAATCTTGCAATAAAAAAAAAAGATCAAGTAAATATATGAGGTGGTCCTAAGGATCTCTATTTAAGGATTATCTACCTTGTTACCATGCTTTGGCATGTTGTAACTTCCTAATTGTAAGACTTTGCTTATTTTGAGTTGTTGCTTTGTTGTTGTTGCTATTATTAATTTGTTATAAAATTAAGCTTCTTTGTCCTTATTCTTCAGATATGTGAACTGGAACAGAAACTATCCTCATCATCTTTGTCCATATACAGATAAATACTTTATAATGTTGCTGTTAGGCCTTTCCTTAGTCTTTTATTTTTTCCATCAACACACGATTTACTTCACTAAATTCCAGAGGCAAATTTTTTAAACTACTCTACCTATTATTACTCACAAACTGTTAGGCAGCAAAAGGTACTATTTTATAATGTACTGAACTTGTCAAAATTTATAATAAATTATTCTTACTATAATAAGAATTCAAAAATAAGTCAGACTACCAGGACCCCTGAAATAAATATCTAGTTTCAAATGGTGTTAGGTTTAAACTTGGAGACAATTCTAGAACAAAACAAAGTACTCTACAACTTTGTTCCAAAAAGTTAAATCTTTTCCTAGTCTACAAGAATATCTTGACTTTCATTAAGGCTAAAAGGAAAATATTGCTTTAAAAGCTGTAGCCTACTTATTACAATTGCAATTGATGTTTTCATTACTCTAAGTATCAGTCTTTATTAAAACAGTTCAATCCAATGCGAGTGAGATTGAAGATGTACTACTTCTTGAAGAGTGGAACAGGAGCAGAAATATGGTCCCCATTTCTTTCATACTCTTGGGAAATTATTAATGGCAGCTCATTTGCTCATTTCTAAAAATACATTTGTCTTCTTTTTAATGAGAGACTACATTATTAAGTTTTTATCTATTTATTCATTACTATATCACCTAAAAACTCAGTGCTTTTAGTAATCATCCCTTCTGCTATATATTATAACACAGACTATAAGGTCATTTCATTTACAGTGACCTTACAAATTAAGGGAAAACAAAAGAGAAGTGATGGATAGGAGAAGACAAAAGAATGCAAGGGAATAGTGAGGCAGTACTTGTCACTGTGACAGGAATCACTCTACCTTAGCAAGATCTACCTTAACAACTGTGAGTACTTTTTTCAAGTAAGAAATAATACTGACTTCTATTTGTTTGTTTGTTTGTTTGTTTATTAAAGAAAGACTAGAAATAGAGAAGGGAATAAGAAATTAGGTTTCTGGATATTTTGCAAGAGTTACTTCCAGTATTGAGTCTGGAGAATAGATAGAAGGTGATTGCTTCATAAGGCAAATATTAGATATACAAAGAATTTGCTGACCAGAAGCTGGAGGCAGTGTCTCAACATCCAAAGATGTTGGAAGCAAATTTATTTTGAAATACCTTGAAACAAATTGCATATGTTTGATGGAGCAGAGAAGGGCAAACTAGAAAGACACATAACTCTCAGTTTCACTACACAGCCTTATGTTTTTCCACAATAATTTGCTCAGCATTTTCAAGTGAATGTGAACAAATTGTGTGAAAAATCTCAAAATTTGATAATATGTATTTACTACTAATACATCAGAGGTGTGATGCCTGAATAGACGTATCATAGGCTATTGAAATAAATTAGGAATGAAGAGACAAGGAAATGGACCAAAATGCTAATTATGCTCTTTAAATTGTTTACCACTGATATAGCCATCAGTGGCTAACTGCTGAGCGCACTGCTGACAGGTGGGCAGCAGCTGATCAGTGTAGTCATATTCTGTATCCCCACTAAGATATTCATAAACAGTGTCTTGTCAGATGAGCTTGCTGAGTCTCCATTTGCTGTTCACTCTTCATGAAATAATACTCTACAAGCCTGAAATACCTTGTTGAAATAGGTATGCAGTGTCAGAATAAACAAAAAGATCAGAAGCAGTTACAACAGGCCAGTCTGAATGCCTTTCTCCTCATTTAAATACTGCTTGAAATAATCTTCTTTATGATTCCTCAGAAAGGTCTCTGACTATTTGACTGTCTCTTCACTTAGATTGTTTGACCTTTGCCATGCATCACAGAATCAAACAATAGTTGAGATTAGAAGGGACCTCTTTAGGTTGTTTGATCCAAGCCTTCACTCAGGAAGGGCCACCCAGGTCAAGTTGTTCAGGATCATGTCCAGATAGCTTTTGAGCACCTCAAATGAAGGAGATTTCACAACCTCTTTGGGCAACCAATCCTAGTGTTTGATCACCCACACAGTAAAGAATATCTTCCTGATGTTTATGTGGAACCTCCTGTGCCACAGTTTGTGCTCACTGCCTCTTGTCCTGCCACTGGGTATCGTTGAAAAGAGTCTCATTTCTTCTTCTTTGCATCCTACCTCCAGGTGTTTATGTATTTTTATAACATCCCCTTTGAGCCTCCTCCCAATTGTCTAAGCCTCTTCTCATAGGAGAGGAGGTCCAGTGTCTTGATTATCTTAATGAACTTCTGTTGAACTCTTTCCAATATATCCAGGCCTCTTGTACTGAAGAGCCCAAAACTGGGCACAGTATTCCAAGTGCAGTCCCACAGATGCTAAGACAGGAAGGATCACCTCTCTTGACCTTCAGGCAAAAGAATGGGTGTTGATAGTACTATTATTTAAATTGTCATTTTAAAAGATGTATTAATTTGTATTTTATCCTGAACAGACATGTTCAGGATGTCCACGGTCTATGGCTTTTTTAGGCCTAAATTAAAAGCAGACAAATACATACATTTTTTTCAGTGTGTTGCACAAACTGTCTACCATAAGATAAATTCATAAACCAGACTTTATTTCTGTATAGAAAATTTTATTCTTCTCGGATAAAGATTTGAAGAAAATTGATAGTAATTTGTGAACATGTGGTAAGAATTTTCAAAATTCTCTTTGCCTCTTAGGAGATGGTGATTCTCGACTAAGAATTGCAAATTATTTAAATTTCAGTGTTTTAATTATTGTGCCAAAAATCACTGGAAATAAAATAATAGCACATAGTTTGTGCTAAGCCTTAGTTTTCTGAAAGAGTATTTTCTGCAAATTAAACTAGCTACAGGAACATATGGCTTTAAGATATATTTATCCCTTGTCTGTTCAATCAAAGACAAGAATGTTAGAAGTGCTAAAGGCAGATAAAACATTTAATTCCTATAGACCAGAAAGGAGAAAGATGCACTTTTTTACCACTTCTTCATGGTACTCTTGTGCCTTTGGCATTATTCTGTGGGCATTTTGCTGACTTGGGAAACAGGGAAAGAAGATTTTAAACAATATGCACTGCTCAATTTCAGTTGTCAGTCATTGGGGCCACTAAGGCTAGTTGTTCACCCTTCAGGTAGTTCTGTGACTGCAGTTCAAAATGAGCCTTGTCTAAGCAGAAATATAGAATTATTCCAATCAAATTATTCCTAGGCTACAATACAATTGCCCAGCTTAATTTGGAAGATGAATTAATTGGAGGATGATTTTCCTTTTTTGCTTAAAAAGTCCCTGTGTAGGATATTCATAAAGGGAAGTTGAACACTTGCTGTTAATGCCAGAGTCTCTTAAGGAATTCCATTTTAATCAGAAGCAGATTTTGTTTCAGCTCTTTCCTTTCTTGGAGGGGAGGAGGTTTTAAGATTGCAAATCAGCTCTTACATTAGCACAGAATATATAAGTAAAAGTGGAAAGATAGAATTGATGCTTTGTCAAAGATTTTTCTTTTTTTTCTCCTTTTCCATAGATGAAAATTGTTTGAAAAGAGGTTTCAGCATGAATTGCTCCACTTTGCTCTCTCTTGTGCTGGCACTGGTTCAACTTCAACTTTGTTCTCCAACCATGCAGAACTTCAGTGCTCAAAACACAGATCAGCCTTACACAACAATTCGAAGAGTGAAGCGTGGCTGGGTATGGGAGCCACTTTTTGTAACTGAGGAAGAGACCTCAACGATGCCTATGTATGTTGGACAGGTATGACAAGTCATGATGACAGGATGATACAAGGTTATATCTAACATGCTGATTACCATCTGACCAGGAAATATCAAGAAAAATAGGAAGATGACATAAAGTAGCTGTTATTGGGCAGCACAACACCTCAACATTACTGTGATCTGATATGGGATCAAAGAACTACTGGTGCTAGAGGTCATGGCAGTAGTCATGTGCCTTCTATCATCTGGCTCCACAATCAAGGAAACACAACGCTCACTCAGTTACTGATACTAAAACTGCACAGAGTAGGTGGAGGTACCAAAATGAAAATTTCCTTTGTATCTTCTGAATGAAATTTAAAGACTCATTTATCAACATCTGGCAATTTGCTTGTGCTATTTTTGGCACTGAATCAAAGCAGCTATACTGATTGCAGTGTAGTTTACAAACAGTATTTAGCATGATCTTCTACTACACTAAGTAGCGGCTGATTCATCCCTCATTAATTTTTAATGAAGCAGATTAATACTAAATCCTTTTACCACTGAGAAACTACAGGAATCTGCATGGTTCATTAGATTAACATAGTTTTACCAAAACGAGCAATTACTTTTCACCCTCCTTTAAAAATGTTCTTTAAGATAATTGTCTTAAGGAGATTTTATCTACTTATCTTTTCCCTTTTTGCTTACTCTTCATATTATTATTTATTATTATTATTTATTTTTGTAAGCTAGAAGTAATTGTAATCTTGAGATCTAGTTTTTGTTTCTTTAAGGCACTTTCTAGATGAATGAATGAAAATAAGTTTAACTGCTAATTAACTAGCACTAAAATTTAATTGGGCCCAAAGGGTGAAGTGCTCAAAATTCATTAATTACTTTCTCTCAGCCCCTCCAAAGTAACTACTACAGAAGTGCAATGTCTTACTTCTAGAAGAACATGTACAGACATACTCATTTTTAAATCATTATTACTTTTCCCATAGCTGGAAAACACAGTTTCCCATGAAAGAAACTTCATAAATATAATACATTTTCAGCTCTAGACAACTTTAATAATATTGTGTTTTTATTTTACACAGGTAAACTATGGGGAATTTTAATTGAAAACTATTGTTAATTTACTGCAGTTTAGCCGCTCTCTAGATCAGACATTTACTTGTAGCTTTCTGTTGAGTACAATAAACTCTATTTTCCATTAAAAAAGTGAAAATCTATGATCAACATATGACTTTTTAGTAAATAAAGCCCAGAAGAAACTCCATGAACAAAATGATAGAGGTAGACAGTCTCTGTTAATTGTTATTCCATATTACAGCTCCTTATGCAGTCCTTCAGAGCTCAATGTTCAAATTTAATTTATCACAGATTAATGAATACTTTTCCATTATCCTGTTTAAGAAAAAAAAAATAAATGTGTCCATCAGCATTATGATGTCAGATATATGAAGACAAGCACAAATTCTTTGTCCTAGGTTTCATTTGCAATTAAAAGACCATTTATTCTATTGTGTCTAGCTTAAAAAAAATAAGTCAGCTGAGAACCCTCTGTATGCTTTCTCAGCATATGTCATATATAAGAGAACTCTCATTTAATATCATGAAAATATTTTAGGCATAATTATAATAAGAGAAATGGTTCATTATGTCTAAAAACTCAGTCCCAGTCAAGCTTTCAGGTGTTTATTCTCTAAGGGTTTGATGCATTTTGTTGTCACATCCCAACCATATCTTAGGGTAAAGATCTAGACACCTTTCCCATGGTCTGGTATTCATGACAAGGAAACCAAGATATATAGATCCAATATAATCTGTGATGCTCCTTAGCCAGCTGCCAAGTTTGGATGACATTAAAACAAGTGGGACCAGACTACTCATAGAGAGAACCTGCCTCCTGCGTTCACCACATAAATTTGAATCTGCCCCACATTTTGAACACAACCACATATATTGAAAACTTTAGAGTTTAAGATGTTTGTATGTTAAAGAATGTAAACATCATAACCCTAAAAATGATATTTCATGTTTTTAAGGGGAATTAACTGAAAATTTAGGGCTTGAATACTCTGACAAGACTCAATATAGGAACTCAGCACTGTGTCCCTCATATGTCAGAGCAGTGTCCCTGACACATTTTAAATGAACTGTCAACTTAATGCATAAAATTGAACAAATATATAATTCAAAATACAGCTTCCAAAGAAAAGTAGAGACTTTTTCAACATCAGCAATTATCACAAAAAATTTTTGGTAGATCTAATAGGGAAGTGTGCCACAGTTATTTCTTTTCTAACATGTAGTCTACACTGAGCTGTAGGTTCAGTAAGAAAGTAAGAATGAAGCAAAACAGGAATGTTATGTAAATGAACAGCTAGACATGCCACTTACTTTTAAAACATGCTACTTTGTAGGAGAAGCAAGTTGAATATATTTATATACATATATTAAATTGAATTATTTAGTACTTATCCTAGCTCTTAGATATTTTGACACGTTTTGTTCAAAACCCAAAATAACAAACAAACAATGGGAAACAATGATATGATGGAAAATGATGTTGTGAAAAATATCAACTGCAGGTGACTGGCACACTAAGTGTTTCAGTCCCTGCCATCACAAAAGTGATGTTGCATATCATTAACATTAATAGAACAATTTTATTGATGTAAAAAAATGCAGCTGGACCACACTAGTCTCCAGGGCTCAGCTTCATCAAAGGAATCATCATCATAAAGTTCATCTTAGTAAGATAAGAGAGGATGCTTCCATTTCCTGGAAGGAAATGGAAAATGTCTGTCAATTTATTTCAGAATAAATAATACAGACCTATACCTCAGAATGGCTTTTCATCTCTTTAATATTACAATAAAATTGGAACACCACTCTCCCTCATGAATACACTTTGTATTGCTGAGTATAAAAATAATATATATTTCTGTAATAATCATAAGACACACTTAACATTTGTAATAACAAAGAATTTAGATAATTTTTTAAGGATCTTTGCATTGTTCTCAGCAGAAGCTTATGAGAGCTGATAAAGCACTGAGCTCAAGTGTATACATTAACATTAATTCCTTTCACTCCAAAGTGGCTGAAGCACCCTTTTTCAGGTTTACCATATATTCATATGTCAGCTATATCGGTATTTTAAAACTGAGACACAACTGGCTAAAAATGTGACAATGCCCTCTTTCAAATATTAGTTTCCAAGAAGGTTCACCAGTGAGGGGGCTCACTGTAGAACAAAAACATAAAAAGCTGAAAACTGATATTCCAAATTTTATTTCCACCTGAATGTGGGAATTAAATAATATTTTTTCTGCTTTTCACTTACAGCTGAAATCAGATTTAGACAAGGAGGATGGCAGCCTACAATATATTTTGACTGGGGAGGGAGCTGACAGCATTTTTTTCATCAATGAACATGGCAAAATTTACGTGAGGCAAAAGCTGGATAGAGAAAAGAAATCCTTCTACATTCTAAGAGCACAAGTAATCAATAGGAAAACTCGTCTTCCTATTGAACCCGATTCAGAATTTATTATCAAAGTTCGAGATATCAATGATCATGAACCACAATTTTTAGATGGACCTTATGTGGCTACTGTTCCAGAGATGTCACCTGAAGGTATGACGTACTATAAACTAAACTCTTTTATTTCCTGATTATTATTATTTCAATAGCTATATTCATTTAAAATCTTAATAGAATATTGCATAGACCACTTTCCAATGAGAAGGAAGCCACACTATTTTATAACCTTGCAAATTTACAAAGGTATATGTTTAAACTGAATTTTGTGAGTAACTCCAATTAACATGACTGCCTTTAAATATTTAGGTACCTACATGTATCAGAGTAGTTTTACAGATTTTGGATTCATACTTGGGTTGAATATAGAAAACTGCATCTTCCATAATGACTCAGCCTTGGAACTGATACTTATTTAAAAAAAAAAAAAAAATAGTATCACATTACAGAATAGGTAGGGTACTGTAGCCAGTTGGTACTGCAGGCAAGATTTTAGTCAGACAGATTTCACTACTTTTTTAATCAAGATAGCACCCTAGTGTCTATACAATTGTTCAGTGTGTGACTGTTGTTACAACCTGTCAGCTCTTCGGGCTTCTACCAATGTGATGGAAAAATAGCATACACTTAAACTTTAAAGGCCTCTGACCTTGCTTGGCTCTTAAGCACATAAATATAAGATCAGATTAACTGAAATGTACTCAGCAGCCTTCTTCAGTCTCTTCTGATTTTGCTTACTAATTAAACAATAGACCTTTATTATACTCTGTGTAGTATAAAACATACTGTATTGTAACTGGAGAAGAGTCAAATTTACATAAAAGCACTCATGATTTTCCCCCAAATATAGGGATAGTTTCCTTCCTGTAAGTAATGAGTTCAGAACAGGAATGAAGTGGGCTGATGTGATGACAATCCTCGTATCATGTATGATGCCTACCTATTTCCACAGCCAAGCCTCTATCCCAATTGGTAAGCTTCCCTTTGTTTGGATTAGATGATGGACAATTTAGTAGTATTTCAAGTTCATGAGCAAAATGATTGAAATTTTCATGTCAAAAGCAATGACTTAAACTCTGGATCACTTCTTCCGCACATCTACATGTCAAAAAGATCTGGAGTATGTATCTGGAAACTTGTGTGAAAGCAGCTGACATAAATGAGCAGATTGTTATTATATAACTGTCCCAATAACTGTCTTCTTAAAGAAAGGAAAAATAGATTCTTTCAAACTTACTGAAAGAATCCCACTAATCTTTTACATTCTTACTTCTATCTCTTGGTTATTTCTATTACAAATAAAATCAAATAACATTGAAAAGAAATTCTAATATTGTGTTACTTAAAATTGTATGAATTAATGAGCACATTAACTTAATAGTACTGGGTAACAAAACATGTTTCATTCAGCATTATCCAACTTTTACAGTAGATTCAGTGAATCTTTCACAAGGAGTTGTAAACTTAATCATCTTCTGTCATCCTGGATAGCTTTTGCAAGTCAGGTATACTCACTTTTAGAGTTTAATTAAAAGAGAGGTTAATATCCTAATTCCTGCTACAAAGCAGTAGTTCACAGTTACTACCAGCAATAGCTGCAAAAGACGTCCATTTAGTCAACCTATTTCCTGGTAACCCTGTTTTATACCATGTACTATTTGTTAAATCCCTTTGGAGTGTGTGATTGTTTCTTCACTGCTACTTTCTTCCATTCAGACAGAATAGATTTTTCTCAAAACATCTGCATTTGAGCTCTTACTAAAACAACTTTCTAACATAATTTGTTAGTGGTTCAGAGAGCACTTGTGGCCTCATTGCCTCAAGATTAGAGGCAAGAAGATGGATATTTTGTCAGAATTCTTTGCAGTTTTTATGTGCTCACAATAATATTGTACCTTCAGCAAGTTTGCTGATGACACCAAGCTGAGAAGCGCAGTTGATACAGCAGAAGGAAGGTATGCCATCCAGAGGGACCTTGATAAACTTGAAAGTTGGGCCCTTGTGAAAATAATGAGGTTCAAGAAAGCAGAGTGCAAGATTTTCAGCTTGGTTTGAGGTAATCCCAGATATGTATATGAACTGAGAGAAGAATTCCTTGAGAGCAGCCCTGCTGAGAAGGACTTAGGGGTCCTGGTATATGAAAAAAACATGAGCCAGCAGCATCTGCTTGCAGTCTGGATTGCCAATGATATCCTGGGTTCCATTGGAAGAGAGGTGGCCAGCATGGCAAGGGAGGTGACAATTCCCCTCTATTCTGCCCCCGTGAGGCCCCAGCTGGAGTACTTCGCCCTGAGGCCTCCAACCATAGAACCATAGAATCATTTAGGTTAGAAAAGACACCTAAGATCTAGTCCAAAACTGTCTACCTACCACCAATATTGCCCACTGATCATGTACCTCAGTGCCACATCTCTACAGGTATTGAATGCCTCCAAAACAGGAAAGATGTAGAGCTTTTGGAGAGGGTCCAGAGGAGGGCCACAAAGATGATTAGAGGGCTGGAGCACCTCTCCTATGAAGATACACTGAAGGAACTTGGCTTGTTCAGCCTGGAAAAGGCTGTGGGGAGACCACACTGCAACATTTAAAGGGTGTTTATAAACATCAGGGAAATCAACTTTTTACATGGGTAGATAGTGATAGGACAAGGGGGAATGGTTTAAAACTAAAAGAAAGGAGATTCAGATTAGATGTCAGGGAGAAGCTTTTTATTGAGAGTGGTGAGGTGTCAGAACAGGTTGCCCAGAAAGGTTGCGGGTGCCTCGTTCCTGAAGTGTTCAAGGCTGGATTGGATGGGACCTTGGGCAATCTGATCTAGTACTTGATCTAGTGGCTGGCAACCCTGCCTGTGGCAGTGAGATTGGAAGCTGATGATCCTTGAGGTCTCTTCCAACCCAAGCCATTCTACGATTCTATAATATTAAGGAACACATAATATTAAGGATTACACAGATTTTAAGATTCTGATAATGCTTCCTTTCCCTTTTCTTTTCTTTTCTTTTCTTTTCTTTTCTTTTCTTTTCTTTTCTCTTCTTTTCCTTTCCTTTCCTTTCTTTTCCTTTCCTTTCCTTTCCTTTCCTTTCCTTTCTTTTCCTTTCCTTTCCTTTCCTTTCCTTTCCTTTCCTTTCCTTTCCTTTCCTTTCCTTTCCTTTCCTTTCCTTTCCTTTCCTTTCCTTTCCTTTCCTTTCCTTTCCTTTCCTTTCCTTTCCTTTCCCCTCTCCTCTCCTCTCTTCTCTCTTCTCTTCCCCTCCCCTTCCCCTTCCCCTTCCCCTTCCCTTTTTTTAAGTGATAATGAGTTATTTATAAGGCATTTGGTCTCTTATAAAAATGATTTTAAAGTAGCTGATAATTTAATATGGCTCAACTTACACTCACCCAGACCTGTAACTATTCACACAACTATATCAAGAATTCAGTTCTGATATTCTTCTATGCTACCTTCCTGTCTTACTGATGAGTTCCTCTCTTAATGATGAAAGGATGATAACATGGAAGAAAAATAAATTTTAAAAAAGGGGTGACAAGCAGGATGGTATTTATAGCAAAGAACAACAGAAATGTTCTTTTCCCCTATACCTCTGTTTTTCACCTAAAATCAACAATAAGCAGATTATATGTACATCTCAGTCTGTATTGACCTAAGTTGCCTATGAACTTAAAACCTAAAAATAGAAGGTTCAGCAGTATTTAGCCAATTTCCTATCATCTAGCGTATGTTTAAATTCCTAAAGTACAAGTACTATGTCAGTTCAGCATAAGACTAATTAAATTGCAAAAATCTTTTTATTTTTAATATTTCTGTAAGATTATAACAAAATTTTAACTGAAAGGTAAAATTACGTAATTTCTCATAATGGGTTAAAAATAAGACAGCATCCCACTGCATCCCAAAACCTGTATTGAAACTCACAGATTTTCAGTCAACCACTGTATGACATTAATTTAGTTAACCTGAAATAGTTTCTACACTCCTATGTTTGGCCTCTAGCACTAGTACCATAGTTATTTTCAAGGTTGTTCTTTTATCTACTTCTTCCATCTAGATACTAGTACATACCTGTTGTACTTATGTAGCTTTGCAGCCAAAGGGGGTTCATTTGCCCCATGTCAGATCAGAGCTCCAGTTGCTCCAAAAATGATGCACTGTCAAGAAGAACTGAGTTCTTAGCGATGCTGGTTGTGCTCTGGGAGAGCAGATTTTAGAAAGGGAAAAACTTTCCCTTTGCAAGAGCAGCTGGGAGAGAGAGGTGAGAGATGTGAGAGAGCAGCCCTGCAGGCACCAAGGTCAGTGCAGAAGGAGGGCAGGAGGAGCTCCAGGCACACAGCAGCAGCTCCCTGTAGCCGAGGAGAGGCCCACGGACGATCAGGCCGTCCCCCTGCAGCCCGTGGGCACTGCGCAGAGCAGATCTGCCGTGCAGCCATAGAGGAGCCTGCAGGGCAACGGCAGATGCGGCCTGAAGGAGGCATAGCCCGCGGGAGTGGCCCGGGCCGAAGCTGCCACCCGTGAGGATCCGTGTGGAGCTGTGCCTGAAGAGTGGGCCCCGTGGTATGGAGCCGTGTTGGAGCAGTGCTGGCAGAACTGCAGCCTGTGGGAAGCCCACGAGTGATCAGTTCAGGAGGGATGGCATGCTGTGGGTGGGACCCACGTGGAGAGGAGGCAGAGTGACTATGGAGGAGCAGCTGAAACAAAGCGTTATGTATGGACTGATTGCAGCCTCCATTTGCACCAACTGGGGAAAGGAGGTAGAAGAAAGTGGATGGAGGAAATGTTTTTAATTTGCTTTTAGTTTCTCATTCCTCTAGTCTGCTAGGCAATAATTTACGTTAATCTCTCTACCCTGAGTCTGTTTTACCTGTGATGGTAAACGGTGAGAGATCTCCCTGTCCTTATTTCAACCCATGATCTTCTTTTAATCATATTTTCTTCCCTTGTTCCTTTGAGATCACGGAGTGAGAGAGCAGCTGTGTGGTATTCAGCAATCTACCCAGGTTAAACCAGCACAATGGCAAATTAATGTGCACATCTGTCCTATGAAATCATGCAATCATAGAATGGTTTGGGTTGGAAGGGACCTTTAAGATCATCTAGTTCCAACCCTCCTGCTATAGTCAGGGATGCCTCCCTCTAGACCAGGTTGCTCAAAGCCCCATCCAGCCTGGCCTTCAGTGCTTCCAGGGAGGGGGCATCCACAGCCTCCTTGGGCAACCTGTTGCAATGTCTCACCACCCTCACAGTAAAGAATTTCTTCCTAATATCTAGTCTACCATCTTCTAGTTTAAAACCATTTCACCTTGTCCTGTCACTACATGTGCTTAGAAAAAGACCCTCCCCAGCTTTCCTGTAGGCCCCCTTCAGGTACTGGAATGCCACTATCAGGTCTCCTCAAAGCCTTCTCTTCTCCAGTCTGAAGAGCCCCGGTTCTCTTAGCCTGTCCTCATAGGGAATGTGCTCCAGCCCTTTGATCATCTTTGTGGCCCTCCTCTGGACCTGCTCCAACAGCTCCATGTCCATCCCAGAACTGGATGCGGTACTGCAGGTGGGGTCTCACGAGGGCAGAGAGTATAGATGGAGTGACATATAATGGTATGCACCTTAACAGTGGTCAGATCCAATATGTGGAATGGTTGAGGCACGTCATGAAATCTTCTCTGAGCTCAATTTCCCTGCTTCTCCAAGGGCAGTTGCTATACTTCTGAAATGAAAGCTCTTTTGGCATGTATACTGAGGCATTAATCCTTAGAAGGAAATTTCTAACCTCTAAATGGATGGAAACAATAAATAACCAAATTTGCAACATCAGTAACACAGTGGCTTGTTATGTCACTGCTTTTCTTCCAGTAAAATGTAATCTTCTGTATAGTAAGCACATAGACTGGAGTTTACATAGTTCTATAGAGTCTTGATTTTGCACTATTTTGGAGGTCTCCAGCAGCTGTTCAGCTCAGTTGTACTTGACCTGGAATCTTCTACTGATTTACTTAAAGAAAGCATAGACAATACTTGAAAAACAGTCCATAGTTACTGAGCATTTTGTCTGGAAGTAAGAAAGCAATGAGAAAATAATTCACAGCTGACGGGGTATTACTTGCCACAGAGAATCACAGAAAAACAGAAAACAAGCATTTTACCTAAAATTAGGTAAAAATATCAGTACATACATTCAAGTGACAACAAATTAGAATACATTTTACTTCATTCTTACCTCTCTTTTATCTTCAGCACTAAATTTTATCAGGATTTTGTATGCAAGTGTCACTGTAAATGAACAGTGTGTCAGCAAATGGACTCCCTTCTGAGAGTATAGATCTGCAGTTTTCCTCAGGCGTTTGGCACAATTTTATATTAAGTGCCTCCCATATAGCTGTTGAACTTGTACAAATGCAGTATATCTGGTGGAATGGTTGAGTCAGATGCAGCAATTTATCAGTACGTAGTGTTTTTGTAGATTTCAAGCTCTAGTTAGAAAAATAAATGAGTAACTATTGTGTCCCAGCTTATAGCAGTGGGTTGGAACTAGATGATCTTAAAGGTCCCTTTCATTCCAAACCATTCTGTGATTCTGTGATTCTATATGAGTGCCCTCCAGTTTATCCAATAGGCTGCAATTTAATTGTGGCAAAATTAAGTTTTACCCAAAAGGAGTAAAATCAAGGATGCAGGAATAAAAAGAAAAATCTTATACAGCAATCAGAAAATTTTGCTTGCATCAGGTAGAACCTGATGAAAAGCACAGAATGTGTAAATATGTTTACTATGTAGCTTAAGACACTTGTTTGTACATACAGTATGTATTTTTGGCGAAACTTTATACCAGTGTTATACACAAATATTCAGAAAATGCATGTTTGAAAACTTACAAGTATGTTTAGTTAATGTCTCTTACATCGTATCCATTTTCACAATATTTATCATAATTAGATTCTCATTTATATAATTTCATACCTGTAATGTCAAGAGGTGACTTTATTATTTTTTAGATTAAAAAAAAGATAATTGATTTTTTTTTCAATAAATTATTTATTATGATTAATTATTTTTCTCCCAGCCATGGAGTTACTAAATGGCTGAACGATTTTCTTTTCAGGGTTATTGGGAGGTAATATTACTTCTTTAATTTCCGTCACCCATACACAAATATCTAGGTAAAAACATAGCTTAATTCAGCAAATGGCTTTGTTTGATGTGAGTTAATTGCATAAAGAAATACAGGCTTCATGGTAGTGAAAGATTAAAAAAATGGAAAAAAAAATCAAACGTGTCTTAACATTTTCCTTCTTCTCACTTCATAGTCAATATTTAAAGCTTTATGTACTGATTATGAACTATTTGTCTACAAACAGTATGAGAAATCATAGCCCCTAATTTGTATGTTCTCTTGTCACCCCAGCTTCACAATCATCTTCCTCCTAACACAGAACTATCTTCTTCCCTCCCTCCAGATCAGCTCCCTCTTTACTAGACAGCCCTTCCCTGCTTCACCTTTCCATTATGTTCCTGCTCCCTGAGCCCTCCTGAGGAAATACTGTTCTTCTGCCTTCTGTGATACTATCAAAGAGTTAATAGGCAAGCAGAAAAGTAGTCTGAGGCTTACAGAAGCAGCAAAAGCCATTTTAGTTTCAACATTTCTTTGAATACTAACCATAAGAAGTAAATCTATCTTTAAATGATTGAGATACAAAAAGCTGTATTATTTTGTCCCATCTTGTTTCTGATTTGTTAAACATGGTGCTGTAAACAAATAGATTTCTGAACTTAGTCATTTGTTCTTAGGTTTCTTTAGCAGAAAACTGAATTTATAGGCTGTACAACTGGCTGCACCTATTGTATTATCCACAGTGCTTGATTCCTTCCTCGCAATCCATGTTTTTAAAAACGACTGCATTATAGTCATGCTAACATACCTTAGAGGCTGAATTTCCAGTATTAGTTAGGATAGTTTTCCACATGACAGCTGTGTAGCTGAGTGCTTCTATTTACTTTGTCTGTTGGTTTTGTTAAAAAATACTGCTATTTCTGAGGCGTGTATGTGTCCCAATTAAATAGCAGTCTGACATTTTAATGTTTCTCCAAAGCAATAGGGAGTGATATACATATATATGACAGCTAATACATACATGTTAGAAGTTTGTTGTTATAGCTATTTTGAAGAGTGTATTACTCCAAAAGTTGGCAGTAATGAATAACATCTTAGTGTATGAATAACATCTTAGCATATCTCCACTCTGAGGGAAGATAACATGCATTATAGAGGCACTTGAAATGCTGCTAACTAAATTAAGAGTAAGTGGAAAGGATGAATACTTCTGAAAATAATAAAAACATTTCATTTGCTTCGTTCAGCATACCCTTCTATGTGAAAATCTTATTCAATTCTATTCAAAAAATGAACTATTGAAGTAATAGTAAGTTCAGAATTGAATATATATGTTTTACTGGTAGAAAAAAAAGTATGAGTTTGCCATAAAAAGGTGGTTCAGGTCTAATTCCTTGCACTCCATCATTTCTTCTTTTCTCCTGTAGCATAACTGTACAGCTATATTGCAGCTATAAGCAGTCACAAGCACGTGAATGACTGCTAGAAAGTTTTTAGAGAAATCTTGATTTCCTGTTTTCTCCACAAGAAGCTTTTTACTGAGAGAATGGTGAGGTGCTGGAACAGGTTACCCAGAGATGTTGTGGTTACCCCATCCCAGAAGGTGTTTAAGGCCAGTTTGGACAGGGCCGTGGGCAATCTGATCTAGTACTTGATCCAGCAGCTGGCACTTGTGTCTGTGGCATTGGGGTTGGAACTTAGGGATCCTTGAGATCCCTTACAATTCAAGCCATTCTATGATTTGATGATTATAACTGATATCTGAGTTCTTGTGCAGAAGTTAGGTGACGCAAAAAGAGATAAAAGTAAAGGTTACCAAAGTGACAGTA
This sequence comes from Pavo muticus, assembly GCA_016647715.1. Classification (NCBI taxonomy): domain Eukaryota; kingdom Metazoa; phylum Chordata; class Aves; order Galliformes; family Phasianidae; genus Pavo; species Pavo muticus. The sequence continues at coordinate 4,264,051 of JACDJE010000205.1, read as the reverse complement.
CAATGAATGTTTGCTTTTGAAAGGTAATCATTACTAATGACCCCACAAGTTCATTGTCATTCTTGTGTATAGGATATAGCCAGCTTTCAGTCAAAGATGAAGTCTTTGCAGATTGATTCTGCTGTGCCTTTTACATAGAGAATAATCTATTCTCTTTTTTTTCTTTGAGGTACTTCTGTTACACAGGTAACAGCTACAGATGGTGATGATCCTTCTTATGGGAATAATGCCCGGCTGCTTTACAGTCTCATTCAGGGTCAGCCTTATTTCTCTGTGGAGCCAAAGACAGGTACTAGAGAATGATTTTGTCACCTCTAAAAATCATAAACTAACATAAAACGGATGAAAGCAAGTATTTCTTTCCTCATTTCAGCAAAAATATCAACTGATACCACCTTGTTTTTACATCTTTGCATAATTCCTATACTTTAAAAAAATGAACACTTTCTTTCCCAAAGGAAGCTGACAATATTTATATCTCTTCAGAGAATCAACAATTTAGTTAGGAAATTGCCTTGCTAAAGAAAAGAGCTGGATTCTGAATACCTCATCTAACAAGTGGACCCAGGAAAACTTCTGGGTTAACAGCTCCATGATTCATTATGTGACTGTTTCTACCTCTGTATTGGAGAAATCACAGGTATTCCCTTCAAAATCATGATTTCTGGGAAAGAAAGATGATTATATATGATATAGGAGGTATATGGTGTGTTCTGCTCCCTAGAATTCTTATCATACAGAATGAATCTTTAACACCCTGTAGATGTTGCCATAAGTGTAGCCTAGAATGGATGTAAATCACAACTGTGTCCAAAGATGCATTTTATACCCATATTATATGGACAGATATTAGGAAAAACATGAGTATTTTATGTCAGGGACCTAAAAATGTACTTTTCATTTTCAGGAGTCATCAGAATGGCTTCCCAAATGGACAGAGAAACAAAAGATCAGTATTTGGTTGTCATCCAAGCCAAAGATATGGTTGGAAAAGCAGGAGCATTTTCAGCAACGGCCACTGTTACCATCAACCTCTCTGACGTCAATGACAATCCACCTAAATTTCAGCAGAGTGAGTATAGGCTACAGTAGTTGAAGGCATTGGGAAATTTAGATCTACCATAGCCCTGTTAAGTTCAATTATAAATGTCTTATGAACAAGTCTGTGCTTTGATTTCAGCATTACAGATTTAAAAAACAAACAAACAAAAAACAACTGGATAAAAAATAATCAAATGCCAAAGATAAAGAAACAGAAAACCCACCACTATCAAAAGACTTTAGGCTTTGCTGTATTTTTCATGAGGCTTTGAAGACAAATTACTTACTAATCTGTTTTCCATATAATTTGCCCTACCTATGCTTATTATCTCAGCAATAGGATTCCAAGTACCATATTCAAGCACCTTTTCTCTACTCTCTTCATTATTTATTTATTTATTTATTTTTTCCTGGCAGATACTGTAACCTTTTTGACAAATGATGTGACTGTCTGTCCAGGTAGTTTCTTGCAGACATTTAAATAGGCTAGCAGGAGGAACTAATAAAATGTAGCTGGGAAATGCTGCCCTCCACTGTTTTTTCACCTTGCTATAGCTGATTCTCCTAAGCCTTTTATTTACGACTGTAATGGAACTCAGAGAGACTTGTAGGAGGAAAAGTTGTCTCACCTTGCCCCTGGGGTCCATCCATTGTCGGACTAGGTGCATTGCTCTAGTAAAAGCCGAGGGCTTTCCCCAGTTTTCTAGGAGCTCCAGGCCATCATAGCCTAGTAGCTATTAACCATGATGGATCACTGAACTGTGTCAGTATTTTTCTCCTTAGGACTCTACTATTTGAATGTCTCCGAGGAAGCTCCTGTGGGTGCTACTGTAGGCAGACTTCTGGCAGAAGACAGCGACATAGGGGAGAATGCAGCCATGAACTATTTCATTGAAGGAGATAGTTCAGATGTTTTTGGCATCATTACTGACAGGGAAACCCAGGAAGGAATTATCTTACTAAAAAAGGTGAGATTTCAGAAGCAATCTGAAAAATAGCTAAATATGGGGAAGATCTTCCTCATACAATAAATATAGTTTATAAAATGCCTATTCTTTTGTATTCTAGTACTTTTTCCTTTTCTTTTTCTTTTTCTTTTTCTTTTTCCTTTTTTCTATTCTTCAGGCTATGTGGTTTGACTGGAGTATTAGAGGGATAGAACAAAAAATCTTTTTACTTCTGTTTTCTTTTTGTCTCATTCATGTAACCACTAAATAAAATATTGGCAGCCAAAATATCTTAATATTATTCCTCACGGTGCAACACAGTGTACCTCATTGTGACAATATATTCAATCTCTTCTTTGCATCATCTGTAAAACCTTTATCATTAAAATATACACAATATCTTCCAGCAATTCCTGTTAAACTTAAGTGAAGAAAGAATCTATAGAAAGTGGATTTTGTTTGAAGTTGCATAGCTTTAAAAATGCACTAAATACACTACTATGATACTTATTTATGAATTAAGATACTTCATAGGCTTTAAAACTATGTGATTTATTTTGCAGAGGAAGCATTCCAGGCCACCTGACACTTCATCTGAAATAAAGTCTCTAGTGAAATTCAGGAGCCTGAAGAACTGAATGTTTTAACATTTTTTGTTGTTACTGCTGTTTTTTTTTTTTTTTTTTTTTTAATTTAAGTTCATTAAAATTCTGGAATTTCTTTCATTTTTTTGTTTGCCTTTTATTTTGTTCAGATTTCAGAATATAATGACAATAAAAATAATTATATAACTATGTGTTATAGAAGGTGTTTTTCTTATCTATTGAAAGACCTATTTACAGTGTTGTTTAATGGTAATGTTAAAACTAGCCTACATTTGAACCAAACAACAGCATTGTACAGTTTAATTGTTGAAGTGTTTTTAAGTTTAAAAAAGAAATCTTAGAATTATCTACTTATAAAACACTCCCAAAAAGAAGAAGTGTTATTTTGTATTTCGTTTCACAACACTTGTGGATTTGTATTTTAATTCATATGTGAAAAAAGAAATATTTTTCATCTCATTTTCTTTCTCAACAGAGAGTGGATTATGAGAGCAAGAGGAAACACAGTGTTAGAGTAAAAGCTGTAAACAGGTACATTGATGATCGTTTCCTGAATGAAGGACCATTTGAAGACATAACTATTGTACAAATCAGCGTGGTAGATGCTGACGAACCTCCAGTTTTCACTTTGGAGAGCTATGTGATGGAGATTGCTGAAGGAGTTGTAAGTGGCTCATTGGTAGGAACTGTATCTGCAAGAGATCTGGACAATGATGACAGCCCAGTCAGGTACCTAACTCAAAATCTTAACATTTCTCAAATATAGTCACAGTATTTCCAAAGGCCCCCAAGGCTATTTGGGTTCCTTATTTTGGCTCATGTTTACAGTTCATCATGCTTTCATTGTGATAACCAGGGTTATTCTAGGTTAAATCTTGACTCCTACCCAAAATAAAAATAAAATAGCTTCATGCATCTTTAAGAGCATTTTGAGTTGGGGCAATAGATTAAATAGTGGTCTGGAAGAGGATGTGCATTACAGAAGAGCCAGTGTGCCACAGCCAAACCTATAAGTGCATAGAGGTGTTCCAGTCTATTTTCCAAAATTCTGGAGATATGTAGAGATGGTTTCATTGCTGGGATGAAGACACAGAACAGCTCCACTGGCATCAACACAATAAAAATTTACCAATTCCCTACATCTGCTACTATAACCACAAAGAGATATTATATAAAAATAATCCCCCACGCTCTTAATTTTACAAATTTATTATGCTGTTTCTTAAGGGAGAAAACAGGTATTTACTCTTTAAAATTGGGTTTATAATTAAAAATTGCTTATTGAGTTACTTGACATTACTGTACTCAGCGGTTTAAAGAAGTTAGCATAAAGGGACAAATGAATGACATACAAAATAATTCATGGCACGTAGATTAACTTATTAGGTTTCTAATGGCAAAATCAAATACACATATGTATATATTCAGAAGTATTGTCAATGCAAAGCAATTTGCTATGTTTTCATATTCATATTACTGCTACTTATTAAACAAGTTACATTACATAAGAATAATAAAAAATTACTTTTCTTCAAAGAAATCGGGCATGGTTTGTTTAGAGGATATTGCATATTGCAGCATCTACACTAGCATGTGTAAACAGAGTGCAACTTTTGAATCTGAAATATTTTGATGAAACTCACTATGAAGCGGATGTGTCTGAGTAGCCCCAGTACAGCAAAACATACATTGCATTGCTGAATTACTTTAAAATACAGTACTCCACTCTTAGCATATAGGCATGAATCTAGTTTTGAAACCATTGATATCATAAGTGATGACAAGTACTTAAAATATAGGAAACTGCCTATGTTTTATCAGGACCCTAGTTTTTAAGTAAATAAGGAAAGCAAAGACATGCAACAAAAAATGCAGTATTAAAAGTAGTACATCAGTTGTAAAAAAATAACTAAAATCCATCCAACATTTATTTTCTAACAATTATTGATGATTAATCAGATTAATGACAACAACAACAACAACAACAAAATCCAAGAGAAACAGTGTCAGAAAACCTCCAACAAGCTTTGGATGCAGAGAATGAGGAATACTCATGTAACTTCTAATATCCAAAAAAAAGTAATGAATTATGAGCTGCTAAAACAGAAGTTTCCAAAAGATAAGCCTTTGGCTCAAATGAAAAATACTATCATTGGCTTTGTTATGAGATTTCTTAATTTATTCTCTTAGTGATTTTCCAAACAGGCTAAAAAAATAACTGTTAATAAAATAGAGGCTCACCAAAATGGCGACACATAATCTGAGCTAGAGTCTTAAGTGCCAATAAGAGATTAAAGGGGAGATTTAGACTGGATATAAGGAAGATATTTTTACAGTAAGGATGGTGAAGCACTGGCATAAGTTGCCCAGAGAGGTGGTAGAAGACCCGACCCTGGAGATCTTCAAGGTTAGGCTGGATGGGGCTCTGAACAACTTGATCTAGCTGATAGTGTTCCTGTTCATTGCAGGGGAGTTGGTCTAGATCTTTAAGGATCCCTTCCAATTCAAACAAATCTGTGATTCTATGATTCTATGATAAAAAAAAGATTTATCAAGCAAAATTAAAAGTGCAAAAAAAGAGGGAACAATTAAACTTGTGAATTCCAAACTGGAATGATAAGAACCTTTCAATCCTTCAATCAGATTTTTCTTCTCTGAAATTGGCTACTAGGAGTTGTGACACATAGTCCTTTTTCAATGTCATGAATAATATTTACAAATATTCTTTCCATTTGAACCAATACTTTTGGTATCTTTTTTCAGTCCATCTCTGGCTTGTGACCAGTGGTTAGACTTTAACAATCTGAATGGTATGTATGTATGTGTGCATGTGCATGTCTGCATATGGAAGTAGCCTGCAGAGCATTTTAAGTGACAAGTCAGGAGCTGTGGACTGATTTGCATTCATCTTCTACTTTAGGATTTTGTACCCTGCCTAGGTGACACCTCGTTATAGATAGTTGTCTTTCTTTCTTTATAATGCCCATTCCCACAGCATCAGAGCATGTCAACAATGATAAAATAGATTTACCATTATACATCCACTTAACTGTTAGTGTTATTCATTTCACGAGTGGCACTTTTGCTGTTTCTTTTCAGCAAAGTCATTTACCTGCTGTGAGCCTGAAGAATGAATAATACAATTCAGATTTAGTTCACATTAATATAGATCTGAGATATATTTAGTTTTATAAAAAGAAGAGCTTTGATCTTGACAGCAGTGAATTTTAAATGTTCATAAGTGTACATTTTTCATTATTTCTGAGTTGTTGCTGCACACATTTATATGTATATATGCACAGTTCTGTTTTCTCAACTGACAATAGCTTTATATGTCCCTGTTTCTGATGGAGATTTTCAGTATTAGGGAATCTTTTTTTTTTTTTTTTTTTTTTTAATGCAGGTATTCTATTGTCCAAGGCATGCATTTAAAGAGATTGTTCAGCATCAATGAACACAATGGAACAATCATTACAACTGAACCTCTGGACCGAGAGAAAGCTTCTTGGCACAACATAACTGTTACAGCCACAGAAACTAGTGAGTAAGAATTCTAAGGAACACTGTGTTTTGTATACTGCAAACTGTAATTATCCTCTGAATATGCCTTCTTTTAAATGAAGAATATATGCTTTCTTGTCTTTATATTACTATTGCTTGCTACATGAAGGGGCATTATCAAAATGATTAGTTAAATAGAAGCAGAATATATTTGAGCTCTAAGATCCTCTGCTCTTTCATAAAAGATGACCTTATTACACGCACACACACACATATATATATATAAAGAAATTGTAATAGGATTGAAACTGTAATGCTTTCAAGTTAGACTGAAGCATATGAATTGCTCCTGTAGTGAAAGAACTTATGTTAAATTAGACCCTGGTTAATTTCACATCAGATTTTTGACTAGTATGAAATTAGCCAGGGTCTAATTTAACACCAGTCAGAAACCTGTGGCTGAAATTAATTCTGAATGTAAGGCCGAAATCAGCTAGACTTCTCTTCAGTGCCAATTTAATCTCTGAAACATCCTTTATATAGGTTTCACCTGTCCGTTTGTTTGAAAGTCAAATGCAAATTGCCTGTGTTTGCACTTCTGGTTATCTGCTTGCCCTAACTCTGAGACAATGCCCCAGAAAATTAACAACTATTGACTTACAAAGTGATTTAACAGGATTATTGGGATAGTATTTAACAACTCTTCACATTCACCCTTAAGGATAAGAAACATACAAAACTGGAGGCTAATCAATAGATTAGACAGATTTTCTAAATATTTTTAGCATGTTTTTTTATTCCTGAATCTCATTAAAAAGTTATTTATTGGTAAATCTACTTTAAACATGTATTCATTGGTTGCACTTTTCCCAGAAGGAAGCATCTGCTGTATTTATGTCAGATTAGTATTGCTAGAAGTTCAATGCAGCAGAGCTGGTAGCAATTTTCACTGAAGTCTTTATTTTGTATTTGGAATTTATAGTATTATCTTCCTTTTCAGCTTCTCTGGGACTTTTAAAACATAAATATATCTTACTTTTCATGTTGCTGGGCAGCTAGCAGGTGATGATAAAACTGATCTCTGGCATATTTTTGTCATGTCTTGAATAGCACTATGGAAACACAGCAGGATGACTTTGGTCTGGATTTTTCTGTTTAGCTAAACAATAAAAAAGGAAAGAATCAAATGTTAGAAATGAATGTCTCTTTTGCAGCAGGAGAAAGTGGATCTTTCATAGCAATGAAAGTTATTGTAGAGAAGCAGAGCCCTCATTATTTTCATATACTTATTCTTTATTTTTTTAATGATGATAAGGTCACTGTCTATAAAACTATATTCAAAAGCATTGAAGTTAGGTCACCTTGGTATGGTCATACCTGAAATGATTTATATTATGAACTAGTAGCATTTTACTCCTTGAAGTGTAGTCATAAAGTACACTGTGTGCTTGAGACATTTTGTGGATGACATTGTATCTCCACTGAAGCCAAATCAAAATGACATTAGACTTCATCCGCACTACCTATTCATTGCAGTTGAGATACATCTCATAACTTCATTACGGAAGTACCATCTCTGGGGGCCTATTAATGTCCTGGAATTTGTACAGGACCCAAACCTTCTGCCTCTATTGTGATAACAAGGATCAGAGATTAGTGAGTTTGTCTTCTACTGCAAGATTTGTGTATTCATCATCCTATTCTCATGTTGTTGGGATAGAATATTTTAAATGTACCCAGAAGCAGACCTTTTTCACTGGACCTTAAACTCAAGCAGTGGGAATCTGCAATGATGTGTTGAGTCTTATTCTACTTTATGCTAAAAGATGGTTCCAGATCAAGAGAAATCAAGTAAAATTTGATCAGGTTTTCGTGGTTTTACTCAGTTTCCACTGAGTACAACGGCAAAGCATAAATAGAAGCATTCTAGCCATGCATGAGAGCAAAAAATCCTTAAGCGATCAGATTTACTTGACAATGATTTAAGTCATATGATAATTGATAACCTTTTTTTTTATTATTTTATTTGGAAGAGTAATATCTGTCACAACTTCTCAGTCAAACTAGGGGTGAATGCCAAAATTTCCCAGTGATAGCACTTGGCTTGAGCTTGCTTTGATCCTCATTTATCTATATGTCTGTGCTAAAGTTAACTACTAGATTTACCTAGACTTACCCAAAAGAGACAAATCATTTGTCTATAGAGTTCTGCAAATAATCATTTATAGTGTGTTTCAAAACTACTGCATGACCACAGGACGTGTAGGTCCTTGAAGGTTTCAGTCTTGGAGCATATAATTAATTTTCACTCCACATTGACCACATGTTATTTTGTTGATAGACTTCTTACATTTTAGATTTGCTTCTTTTTTTTCTTTTGCTTTTATTTTTTTCTTTTTAATATGTTTGCATATTATAAAGTAGGAACTAAATAAACCTCCTTTAGCATTATTATTATTATTATTTATTAATCCAAGCTTCCTCTTACTGGCTGATACTAATCCCAAACTTTTTTAATACCTTGCAAGTATTGAGTTCTGTTTTGTACCTCTGGACTGTTACTGCTTTTTTTTTTATTTCCACATAGCTCCAAAATAAGTTGCTAAATTATTTTGATTCCTAGTAATTAGATCACCAAATTCATTCTTGACACTGATCCAGCTTATTGCATTTGATATTCTGTTCTCACAGACTTTCATTTTCAAGTTGTGATCTTTCTTGGAGATTGTGACAAAGATCTTTAGATTAATGTAGGATCAACAACTGTATTCAGATTCTGACAACTATTTTTCTGTATAAAGCATAAAAGATAAAATTAGTATTGGTATTGAACTCCTATGACTGCAGAAGGATTTGAATCACAAACTGGTTTAGGTTGGGAGGGACTAGAAAGATCATGTAGTTTCAACCTCCTGCTGTGGACAGAGCTGCCACTCACCAGATCAGACTGCCCAGGGCCCCATCCAACCTGTGACTGAACACCTCCAGGGATGGGGCAGGAACTATTAATCAGTTTTCAGTGTAGCAGCAAAAATCTAATGATCTGTTAGGCGGCACAAATATTAAATTACCTTTAACTTCTAGTGTTTTCCTCACTTTCCATGAAAAACAGACTTCTACCACACTGTTATTTTCCAATGGCAATTTGGGGAATGTTCTTTCTTGTTATTTTACCATAAGCTGAGGTTAAAATAAAAATCCAAGACAAAACAAAACAAATAAAGAAAAACAAACAAACAAACAAACAAAAGACAACCCAAATATAGTGATGAGGTGAAAAAAACATATAGGTTAGTTGGTGAAAGAAAACAGATGGGAATGACAGCTCCATTCGCAAGGTGCTGCGCTTGTTCAAGTATTTGACTGTAGGCATCCAATGTGGAATACATGAATTTCATGAGCAAGCAAGTAAGGAATCAGTCAAGGTATTTGGGCTCTTCCCATGCCACTTTGTATATGTATGAAGCCACCAAAGGTATTCCCCGACTCCCAGTAAGAATCACAAAGCTTTCCTTTATGTATAAGTCTAGCCACATCTCTGCCTTATACATGCAATTCTGAACTATGTAAAACAGATTCAGTCCTACGCTGTACCATTTCTAAAAGGGATGTGCATTACTTTTTATATTTATTTAAAAAATAAACCAAGCATTGCTTCATTGCTCTTATATTATCTAATGATTTCACAGGAGAAATAGCAATGTGAAACTGCTGAACATCCAGCCCTTTTTCTCTGTGTTGCTTTTGCTGCCATTTCCTTTGGCAAAATATTCCAAAGTTTCAGCATAAATTCCATAAGATCAAAAAAACCAAAACAAAACAAAACAAAACAAAACAAAAAAAACAAAGCAAAACAAGCAAACAAACAAAAACAGACGTTTTCTGCAAGCAATGATACATATAAAAAACAATGTAGGATCCATCCAAACCCTACAGTTTGAGATAAGACAGAAAGGTTTTCTCTTTAATGCCCATTTGACTATTTTAAGAAAACAGTTTGTGATATTGTCAGGTATTTAGGCAAATAGATATTTAGGGCTTGTGGAATTTTTAAAGATGATTTTATTCACTGGAAAATGTCTTCCATATGGCCCTTATCCTACAGTACGGTTAAGTTAATGTGAATGATACTGTTGTCATGAAAATTCTTGCCTCCTGCAGTAATGTGTTACACGGGGGTGAAAGCAGACCTTTCTAAGAGCTAAGTGATGATTAGTGCCATCTAAGTGTGGACTGAATCTACTGATAGATGAAAGTCTTCCAAGAGGTATTCAGTATGTGCAGATCTTTTTTTTTTTTTTTTTTTCTGTTGGTTTCAGGTGTGTCCTCATTTCAGCAGGGATAGAGTCAGTTTTCTTCACAGTAGCTGGTATGGTGCTGTGTCTTGGATCTAGATTGAAAATAATGTTGATAATACATCAATATATTCCTGCTTCTCATACTGCCCTGCCATTGAAAAGGCTGAGGGTCCACTAGGAGCTAGGAGGGAACAGACAGTTGACCCAAACTGACCAAAACAATATTCTATACTATATGATATCATGCTGAACAATAAAACTGGGGGGAGTTAGTCAAGGTTGGCTATCATTTCTCAGGAATGGGCTTTGCTACCATTTCCAAAATTGACAGGAGCTGGATTAGTCACAGACTCTTTGTGACTCATGCTTAACTTGGTGTTCACCAGTGCCCCCAGGTCTTTTTCTGCAGAGCTGCTTCCCAGTTGAGTAGCACTCAGTGTATACTGGTGCCTGGGGTTGCTATTCTCCAGGTGCAGGACTCTGCACTTCTCCTTGTTGAGCTTCATGCAGTTTTTGTCAGCACAACTCTAAAGCCTGTCAGGTTCCCTCTGGATGGCTGCATGGCTCCCTGTTGAGTAAGTAATTTCCCCCTGTTTCATGTCACATGCAAAATATATTAAGAATGCACTCTACCATATTGTTGAGACAATTAATGAAGATGTTAACCAGGACAGGACCTCTGTTTGTTGCAGGCCTCCAACTAGACTTTGTGCCGCTGACCACAACCATCTGTGTCTGGTTGTTCAGCTAGCTTTTGATCCACCTCACTGTCTGCTCATCCAGCTTGTACAAGAGTAGCCTTGCAATCACAGCTGCCAGCTCCCTCAGCACTCTTGGGTGCATCCCATCAAGGATCATGGACATCCAGTTTGTTCAAGTATTCCTCAACTTAATATTCCACCAAGGACATGCCTTCCTAGCTCCAGCCATTCAGCCTGGCCTCTAGGACCTGGGATTCCTGAAAGCCAGTCTTGCTGGTAAAGGCTGAGTCAAACAGGGCATTCAGTACCTCAGTCTTTTCATTGTCCGGCATAGCCAGATCTTCTTTTCCTTCCAGAGAACGCTCGCATTTTCCCTAGTCTTTCTTTCGTTACTGAGGTACTTGTAGAAGTCTTTCTTGTTGCATTTGTCACTGGAAAGATTCAATTCTGTCTAGGTTTTGGCTTTCCTAATTTGATTCCTGGCTACTCAGAAAACATCTCCATATTCATTCCAGGTTACTTGTCCTTTCTTCTACCCTCTGTATGTTCCTTTTTTTGTTTGAGTTTGACCAGGATCTCTTTGTTTTTTCATGCAGGCCTACTGGCATTTTCACCTGACTTCCTCTTTGTTGGGATGCATCTCTCCTGAGCTTGGAGAAAGTGATCTTTGAATATTAACCAGCTTTCTTGGGCCTCTCTTCCATCCAGGGCTTTGTCCTACAGTACTCTACCAAGCAGATCTTTGAAAAGGCCAATGTCTGTTCTCCAAAATTCCAGGGGTGTGAGCTTGCACTCTCCTCACTGCTTTAAGGATCTTGACCATTTTGTGGTCACTGAAGTCAAGTCTGCCTTTTACTTTCATATTTCTAGCAAGCTCTTTTTGTTGGTGAGAATAAGGTCCAGCACAGCATCTCTTCTCATTGGTTCCTTGGCCACTTGGAGAAGGAAATTACCATCAATGCACTGCAGAAACCTTCTCAGTTGCATGCACTCTGCTGTGTTGTTTCTCCAGCAGGTATAGATGTGGTTAAATTCCTCTGTGATCACCAGGGCTTGTGAATGTGAGACCAGTCCTGTCCATCTGTACAGGGCCTCATCCACTTATTCTTTCCTGATTGGGTAGCCTGTACCAGACCCCCACTATAGTGTCACCTGTCCCTTCTCACCATTTAATCACAACCTATAAACTTTCAGTCAGCTCCTTATCCACCCCCATACAGAGCTCCATGCACTCCAGCTGGTCATTGACATAAAGGGTGGCACACCTTATTTGACTCCCCAGCCATCCTTTGTAAAGGTTGAGTATGACAAGTGTAAAAGATGAGCATGATATCATATGGTGCAGAATATGACTAAACCTCATTTAATTTCTCCAAATCAGATTTTATTTTTTACATTTAATTCCATTTCCAACTTACTAAATGGAAAAGTGAAAAATCCAAACTTCTGTGAGGAATTTATCCTTATATATTTCAAGATATATTATTGTATTTTAACATGATGTATTGGATAATTTTAAAAAAGAACAAAAAACACCTTTTTATAGATAGAACTCTATTAAAACAAAAAGAAAAATCTCAGCACCCTCTGTTCTGTTTTAGCAATTAAGATTATTTTTTTTCTTTCTAACTTCAAAAGAACACGATAAGTCATTTTACAGGTTAAATTTGCACAAAATAAATAAAAACAATTTAATATATAATGTGTCTGTAGGTCTCAGTGGCTACTTTCTTCTCCATCAAATGTAATAAAGTTTTCTAATATCTACACTACCTTAAAATATATAGTAGTTAATTCATTGTCAACTGTTTACGGGCTGGTTCGGCCCAGTTCCGTGACTAGCGGGGCGGAGGGATTTCGCAAAATCCGCCCCTCCAGAAAAGGGAAACAGGGGACCCCAAAATAATTAAAAACAGTGGCAACAATCTGAGGAGAAACAAACTAATTTACTAAATATATTATCGGAATGCAAGATAACACACCATAATACGATATAATTAGAATTGAAGCTAATAAATCAAATGTAATGAGAGGGAGTGTCTGAAAGGTGGGTAGGCCTCACTGTAATGCTGAGGTGAGATGCACAGTCCGGCTGAGCAGCGGGGAGGAGAGCCTGACGAAGAAGAGAAGGTCAGATGACCTACCAAGGCCTTATATCTGTTCCCCCTGAGCAGAAATGATAACAGCACACCGAACAGTCTTCTGGGGAACGTAGTTCTTCTTCTCTTCTGGGACAAGTAGCCGGAACTGGAGCATTAACACTTTAACTTCCAGTGCACTACGTGATGCTATGATGTGGAATACAGGTAACCAAAAATCATAAAACCATGACATTCATAACATTGAATTTCTGCCTCTTTTTAATCATTAGGAAATCCTGAAAAAATTTCAGAAGCAAATGTATATATCCAAGTTCTTGATGTAAATGACCATGCACCAGAATTCCCTAAATATTATGAAACATTTGTTTGTGAAAATGCAGTACCTGGTCAGGTAAGTGTGAATGAGTTAGCAGTCATTTTTCTCATTATTATGAAAATTTAATTGGAGATATTAACATTTCCTCTAATATTGACTACTGCAGTACTGCAAGCATAAGATGCATTTTGTCTAATTTCAAAATCAGTTCTGTTGATATGTGTATAGTGTGAAATACCAATTTCAGAAGACTGATATGCATTTTCCCCTCGTAATTGAAACAAAATAATATGGATAATTCTGAAAAGTTTCATAATACGTAGAACACAGACTTGATTTGTGACAAAAAATCATGTGACAAAAAATATAAAACTATACCAATATAGATTTCTTAAGTCAACAGTCTTGCTATGTTAATGCTTGAAATAAAATAACTCAGTATCAATTAATAAAGCATGGAAACCTATAAAATGTGTATTTGTAATCTATTTTTGCACTTGTCTGCAATATAAAAAACTCAGATTGTTTATCTTCCAAGGCTTTTGTTACTCCACAGTTGTTTTTTAATAAATAACATCTATATATTAGCCCACTAGTGATTTCTCTTAAAAAAGCTTTTTTTAAAAAAATTAAAAAGTAAAAAAATTAGTTAGTTTTAACATTATAATGTTTGGATGAAGGATGAAAAGGATCTTCCAATGTACAGACAAAATGGCACTCTAGATTAGTTTTTGGTTTTACTACTCCCTTCCCCTTCTTTTCTTCTTTTTTTTCCATCAATAACAGTTTGTGAGAGTCTCAGATGGCTTTAGTTTGACATGTGGAGACCATTCAAAGAGAGATGTTAAACTGCCTTCTCATTAGCAAATTATTTTAGGAGGAACAACAGGAGGTTGCTACTGATATGCATAATTAACCACTTAGAGACTGTTATTTTACTTAATGTTTACAACTTAAAACTGAACTGATAGACATATAGGAGACACATCAGCTATTCTTTTAATTTTTATTTTTACTTTTTTGCACTCATATTAAAATGTTTATTTCTTTTCATCAGCCAGAAGCCTAGAGGTTATAAAGTGATTTTGTAAGTTGCAGTGGTTGTTCTTTGAATAACACAGCTTCAGAAGAGTCAGTTTAGGCAAGTGAGGAGCTTAATCAGTATGTTACATGTCTTTGTTTGGGCATATTTCCACAATTGTCTCCAAAGACTCCAGGAAGATGCTTACAGAGCTGAGGTCAAAGCTTGTATTGATATTCTATCTATCTCATTTCAGTTTCTAAAGTAGCTTTCTCATTCTATTTAGCTGGAAAGGATATGCTTTGAGATATTCTTAGAGACAGTCTATACCTCTAGAATTTTCATTTCTCGGATCTCAGCTGACTTGTGTCTACTTTCATGGGATGCTTTGTAATAGATTTGCATCTCCCAACTTACAAAGCTTGGAGAAGAAAAAAAGAAAAGCACTGCAGAAGGAAAGATAATGTCAAAAGTTAAATTTTATTTTAATGACTTTTTCTTGGGTTCTGCCTGATTTACAATAAAAGAGTGACAAAATGCGTAGTCCTAGAGTATACAAGGCTATAATAAAGAATATGTAATTCATCATGAATAAAAATAAATAATTAGTGCTGTCCTAAATAGCCAGTCCTAGAGGCAGTAAACAATACCAAAAACTGAGAAAAATACTTGATTTTTTTTTTTCCTGTAAGATTCTAAGAAGCATTACATACAGTGAAACCTTCCTGTCTTTGTAAATAGCTTTTGCAAGAGTTACAGACAACTTTGGTTTATCTTCTGGAAAGCATTCAAACAAAATAATTTTGTGAGTTTTTATGACTGAGAGATAGTCATCTGAAATTTTACAATATTAATGAATGCAAAAAATATAGTTTTATTTTGGCAACATTCTAAATCCACTCATCATGCTTATCAGATGTTTTGAATGCATTTTTTGCTATGTGTTTCATGTTACAGTACTGTAATGTCCTACATCCTTAAGTCAGTTATATATTGACCACATCATGCTTTTTTCTTTTTCTCATTGAAGAAAAAAAAGCACTTTGTCTGCCTTACCAGCATTAAATATATTAGTCTCAAAATAACTTGAGCCGAAAGTGGCAATGAAGAATAGCTCTCTCTACCCAACTACTGCTACCACTAGTGTCAAATCAATATAATAATATTAGTACAGTATCTAAAAACTGGGATTTTCTTTGACTTTATAACTTCTTGTATACTTGGCAGAAGATGACCAGAACCCTTTATTTTCTTCTTGTTAGGTGTTTGCAACAGCTACAAATGGTTGAATTCTAAAAGCAATAAACTATAAAAACAATCAGGATGCAAAATGAGCCAAAACTATTCCAGAGACATCTCAGCAAAAATATATTTCCTAGAAAGCTTAATTCTGAAGGCATTAGTTATTTAACTTTTAATTTGCGGCTCAAAGATTTGAAGTAAACTATGAGATAACTCACATCTTAAGTAAGAAAGCTGAGCATCCAAAATATACCTATATTTTGTGGATGTTGGGTTAAACCCCATAGCATTTCTGTTATGTAGGAAACAGAATTCAGCTGGAGACAAGCTGCACTGGATGCACCTACAGACTGACTTAATGCTGTCTTCTCTAATACATATTAATTCTGGCAATTCTGAGTTCATATAATTTGGAGATCACATATGAAATGACTTCAGCGTTGCAGCTTGCTTAGTAATTTTTGTCACCAATTATGTATGCAGAGCATTTTGAGTTAGAGATAAGAAAAAAAGCATTAATTTACTTACTGCTTTACATATAATAAATTAGCCATCAGATACAGTAAAAATGAAAACTACTCACTCGATATTATTTTCCTACATAATGAAATGTTCATAGAAGAAAAGAAGGGAAATCTTTACCCGAATTCTATGGGTATGTGATTAATGTTGGGGCAATGCCCTCACTGACATCTCTTAGAATATAAAAACATAATAAATCTATGTAAGCACAATGTATTCTGATTGGCCTTTACTCTAAGCTACAGCCTTTGTACACTGTCACCAGGTGTATCAATGAGCAATCACTCCTCTCATTATTAGCAATAAAATATTTTGAAATTACAGGTTTGAATTAAATTTCATATATTACAAGGGAAGAATACTAAAAATATAAAGCTTCTGGGGTATACACCACCCTTCACACTTTTGTGGATTTCAAACTTAGCTTGCTTTAAAAGAAAACAAACATTGAATTCCTAACTCTTTCACTTAGAAGAAAGCTTAATCAGGAAGGAGTCTTCAAAGGCACAGATGGAAGGCTGTAGTCGCTTCCACTGACTTACTGTTGTTTTTACTGTTAGAGTACTGCTTGTAGCATTTGTGTTATTTCTGGTTTGGGGAAAGTTGAAGGTGCAAGACTATTGGATAGAAATATCTACAAGGCATATTTTATCAGATGACTGATAAAACTAAGTTCAAATTGGATGTGATTTTTTTGAATGTTGTTGGCTTTTCATCAGCTTGATTTCCTTATAATCAGTGATATCAGTGATTATTTTCACTACTATATGCGGATGCCCAGTTAACTAAATATTTGCTGGTAAAAGTAAAGAAAACAACAAAAACTACAAAAAAAACCCACCAGTTTTTATTAGCAGAAACATATGGAATTTATTAAATATGATGTTTTTACTTATTTACAGAGAAAACATATTGAACACTAAATGATTTTATTTGATTGTGACATGTTTGTAAATGAAAGCAATTTTACATTCTTGACCAAAAATAGGCCAAGAAATTCCATTATTAGTCTGTTATAATATTCAAAATCAACAGTTCAGCACATGAATTTGTAAACATCTCCCTTACTGCTGCTACAATATATCAAATGAATGATGTGAATGTGTTTGCGGGCTCAAAGGAAATGTATTTGGTATAGAGGAATTCATTCAAGTGTATGATTCTTTTGTGCTTCTTTTCATCTATGGAAATCTCATTTGCCCCTTGTCTTTTGATCCGGGAAATCTTATATTTTATGGAGATTTTAATGCCCATCTCTCCCAAATTGATGAAGAGAAACCCACAAAGTAAAATATTTGCAGAATACCAGTCTTGATTTGAATGTTTCGGTATGGAAGCTGGATATTTGTGAGCATATAACATGTGCTTAATATGTATTTACAAATCTAATTTCTAGCATTAACAGTTGAACATTATATCTGATATGCTCTTTTACAGTTTTAAAGGAGCGTTAGACACTTTAATTCTTAAACAATTGTGCTTATCTCTTTCCAGCTAATTCAGAGCATCAGTGCAGTGGATAAAGATGATTCAGCAGAAAGTCACCAATTTTATTTCTCGTTGGCTCAGGAGGCCACAAACAACTCGTGTTTTACGGTCAAAGATAATCAAGGTAGAGTCATTAAAAAGTCTAATGGAAATGCATGGATCTAACTCTCCTCACATTAGCAATTAGAAAAATATTCACTTAAAATGAAAATGTTATTGTAACTAAACAGCAAAAGATGATTTCATGTCAAGGAAAGAAAAAATCTCAGATGAAAATTATAGTTATTCCTTTGAGTTTATACTCTTAATGTAAGAGACAATTTTAACAAGAAAGTTGGTACATCCCATTACTACTTATCTATGCAACAAGACTGCCAGGAAGAAATTGCTGTTAGTACAAATCTGTTACTTTATCACTTCAGCAAGAAGAGAGAAGGCAGCTCCGGGGAGACCTCAATTCAGCCTTCTAGTGCTCGAGGGAAGCTTATAAATAGGAGGCAGATTGACTTTTTACACAGTCTGATAGTGATAGGACAAGGGGGAATGTGGTCGGGCACTGGGAGAGGCTGCTCAGAGAAGTTGTGGATGCCCCATCCCTAGATGCCCCATCTTCAAGGCCAGGTTGGATGGGGCTCTGGGCAGCATGATTTAGTAGGTGGTAAACCAGCCCACAGCAGGATCTTTAAGGTCCCTTCCAACCTAAACCATTCTAGGATTCTATGATAAATAGAAATGTGATCAACAGATCTGGAACATTTTATCTCCCTAAAATTTGACTGAGAAACATGAAAGAACTTCAGTAGATTGCTTGTATAAATATTTTGTATAGATTATTGCAAAAAAATGTGTAGGTTTTTTTTGTTTTTCTATTTACACATATACACACAAGCAGTAATTCACCCTGCCATGATATAAATATTCATGTCAGAATTTTTTACTTTTTTCTTCTTTCCATTATACACAGATTTAGTTAAGGTTAATTTGTTTTCCAAGCTAAGTTTCAGATTCAATTTTGTTGATATGCAGCAGAAGCTGAACTTAAGCTGCTTATTGGGCTTTATTCAGGACTGATTTCTGAATGCCTACAGTTAAATACAAAGCAAGGTGAGAGCCTCTAGCAGCTTTTCCTTTATTTAGATAATAGGAGCTCAGCTAGATCAAGTTTTGAATTAGGGAAAGAAATAAAAGATGATTTTAGTGGACTTTTCTTTGCTTTCTGTTCTTTCAGTTTCCACATGCTCTCTCTGTGTGCTGTCAGGCACACTTTTGGAGACGTTTCGCCAGTAAACTTTCTATACTTCATCTGCAAACTGCTGGATTATTTACATGGAATCATTGTAAGAACCAGTTAATTGGCCAGAGCAGTGGGTTTTTTTTTTAGCTTTGAACATTAAAAACAGCTTTAAAAACAAATTGTACTAGTGAACCTGGAAAATATATGACAAAATAATGCATTTATTCACAGTTCACACAAGCAAAGAACACATGTCCATAACTGGACTTACTTTCTTAACTTCAGTCATATTTAGCATTGTTTTTAAATAGGTTGGATTCCACTGCTTTTTTATTGTTGCAAAATGCGAAATGTATATCACGCATAATTTATCTTCTAGATAACACAGCTGGAATTTTCACAGCAGTAAGTGGCTTCAGCAGACAAGAGCAGTTTTATTTCTTCTTGCCAATCTTAATTCTGGATAATGGATCTCCACCACTTACAAGCACAAATACACTCACTGTCACTGTCTGTGACTGTGATACTGAAGTGAACACCTTATACTGTCGATATGGAGCTTTCCTGTATTCCATTGGCCTCAGCACAGAAGCTTTAGTTGCTGTTTTGGCTTGCCTACTAATACTCCTGGGTAAGTATGAGTAAGATATATGGTTCTTCTCCAGTAGTTCAGATTATGTGGCAAAGGTGTTTCCTAGACTGGGGAAAAATAGAAATGCTGTCTTATTGAGGAAAAAATGTAATAATGCAGATCTTTTGTTTCTTTTCTGCTTTCTAAAGCAATGTTATTTTTTCCAGTTTTCCATAAAATTTGAATCCTAACACAATGCCATAAAAGTTGGCTTTAGTTGATCCATGATTCTATTTATTTCTCCAGCATTAACATTAATAAAGATCTGGAAAGGCAAAGTCTGTACTGAGCCCAGGTAAAGCTGAGACATAGTTATGAAAGGAGATTGGTTAGTATAAGATACTTTTGGTGGAGAAATACTCATTCTTCCTTAGTAATGCCAAATACATGGCTAAGGTAAATGCAATTTAATTAAAGAAAATTCTCTCAAAGCAAGCCTATCTCTAGAAACAAGAAGGATGTTCCTCTGTCCAGACTGCTCAGCCTAGGAAAGAGGACACTTAGGGGAAATCTTATTAATGTGTTAAAATAATTGAAGGAAAGGTGTAAAGAAGATGGAGCCAGGCTCTTCAGTGATACACAGTGCCAAGACAAGAGGCAAAGGGCACAAACTGGAGGACAGAATGTTCCCCCTGTACACTGGGGAGAACTTATGTGCTGTGCAGGTGTCTGACACTAACAAAGGTTGTTCAGAGAGGTTGTTGGGGGGCTGTGGGGTCTCATTCTTGGAGATTGTCAGAAGCTGCCTGGACATGGCTTTGGGTGACTCTGCTTGAGAAGGAGTTGGGCTAGCTGGCCTCCAGAGATAACCATCCGAACTCAGTCGTTCTGCAATTGTATAATAACAGCATCTTCAGATAACCTTTTATCCAGATGTTGGACATATTTTTCCTCTCAAGAGACATCAAATTATCCTCCACTACTCTTGCAAAGTACAGATGTGAAAAGGAAGCACCCTAAATGAATAGGAGATGTGTTAGTGAAGCCTCAATTACGCATAGTCAGCAAATGATACTCACAAAACCAGACCTGCACAGTCTAGTCTGGCATTTTCGGCCCTGCTCAGCGCTGTGGCTGTTGCAAGACACAGCGGAGTCACACCACTCAGGGAAACAGCTTTTTTTTCCTGGCAAAGCATGCAATTATCTCTACTACATTTTCTCTTTTTCAACAAAAGGAAATAGGGCACAATATTCCTGAAGTGTTTGATGAGTGACTTGACACTGACATAGTATAACAGCAGGCCCATTGTAGAAATTATTCACCAAAGGTTAACTATCCTTCCTGAATCTATGCCTGAGTTATGGTTAAGATATGTTTGTTTGAGGCCAGGAAAGAAAGAAAGGTGATCGAACTGGGTAGGTTTGTTTTATCATTCAAGCTGAGGAGAATAAAGCAGCAGGGAAAGACTTCCAGCTCCAACTCCAGCTTCTGTTACTTGTGGAATATATGGCATATCCATGTTATGCTTTATAATAAAATATCACAGGAAATATCATACCCAGAAATATCACCAAATAATTGACAGATCTTAGGGAAACAATTTTTCAACTAATAGTGCAACTCTACAAACAAACAAACCCAATATCAGAAAATGAAGGTAAAACCAGATTTTGCTGGTATCAAATCATCATTTTAAATTGTAAAAACCTAGCATAACCCATTTTTCAGAAACATCTAAGAAGTAGAAAAAAATATAATCAGAAACAAAACAAGCAGGACAACTGCAACAAACTATCTGACAGCTCAAATAGAATGTCTGGAAAAAAGGAATAAGAGCAGAAGTCTCATTGTCTTATGAAACAAATTTTCAGAGATAAACATTCTCTCAATGTATTTGTTAATGACAGCAAATACAGTATTAATATTTTTAGATTTTTATGTCAGTGAAGGAAATACAAAACAATTGTAAATAAACCCAATTTTTCTTTTGTTGTTTGTTTTCCAAGCATATGTATGTAAAGAACATTCTTTTATCTACCCTTGTTATACAGTATGACCTCATCTAATCTAAGATTAACAGCATACAAAGCATGTTATCACTAAGCATAAGAAAACAGGATTGAAAATGATGTCTGGCAACTCTATTCTGATATAGTATTTTGATTTGCTGTAGTATCAATACAAGGAAAGAAGAAGTCCCAGACAGATATTGGAATTATTTTAATGTTAGATTAAGGAAAAATTACATTGAACAAGTGAAAATCACCCATATTCTGCATTCTGTCCACAAACTTATGGTTTTCTTTACCTTAGCACAAGGCATAGAAATTGGATCTAATTATTTCCTGTTATTTTACTTCTGATCTTCCAACTGAATCTCTGGGTGAGAACTCACTGAAATTTCTCTTAGAACGTACCCCCAAAATATAGTCCTACAGCAGCATGCATTACACAGCAGCAGCATGCTTATGAGTTTTGAATAAGGAGTTTATATATCTTCGGGCTCTCAGGATTGTATGACATGCAGGAAAATGGAGAAAAACCAAAGTTCTATAAAAAAAAAAATTACTTATCACTCTGGACAATTTGAGTAGATAGGGTGATTAAAACAGTGAAAGAGTACTTCGTTATTGTTATGTCTAGATGGAAGTGATCCAACCTTTAGATATTTATATGAGTTTATAAGATCTCCTCTCAGTCTTCCTTCTCCATGCTGAACAGCCCCAGGTCTCACAGCCTTTCCTCATAACAGAGACACTCCAGGCCCAAAATCATCTCTGTGGCCCTCTGCTGGACTCTCTCCAGTGTCTCCCCATCTTTCTTGTACTGGGGAGCCCAGACATGGATGCAGCACTTCAAATGTGGCCTCACTAGGGCAGAGCAGATGGGGAAGGATCACTTCCCTCAACCTGCTGGCCATACACTTTTTAATGCACCCCAGGATATCATTGGCTTTCCTGGCCACAAGGGCACACTGCTAGCTCATGGCCAACCTGTTGTCCACCATGGACACACAGATCCTTCTCTGCAAACATTAATCTCTGTGAATGTCATAGAATATTTAAACTGAATTGTTCAGCTAAAAATGAAATGGCGTAGGATTAAAAAAAGCTCTCTAAAATATATATTTTTTTAAGATTCTTATATGTTAAAATTGGAGCTGTTCTTTTTTCATAAGCCTCCACTGCTACAGCATTACACAAAATTTAGTTATAGTCCTCAAATTTCTAAATCAATGTCGTATAAAAAATTGAGCCACACCCTGCATGATCTATGGAACTGAATTATTTTTGACCAATCGAGGAGGATATCTCGCTCATTGCCTCATTTTTCATCTGTTCTTCCTGGGGCTCTGATGTGAAAAGAGGAGAGATTAAAAACTTTAAATTTTGAATATAAAATTGATATATTATGTGATAAAACAAAGCAGTTTCAAAAAACATAATCTGTTTCCATCACTGCTTCCAACTCTCATCTACTCAAAGAATTGCTCCGTTTCATTCACCCATTTTATAAGTCCCTCTGTAGCAGTTTTTCCACCACATACTATACTCATTTCAAAACCATAAAATCTGTAAAAATCACAGCTCTATAAATTTGATAAGATAGCTTCACTTTGCAATTGCAGTGATATTTAAGAAACATTATTATTTTTAAAGGCTTTCCAGGCACGTTCAAAGTCTCTGGCCCCGTTTATATTTTCCCTCTCTTTCTTTTTGTTTTGTTTTGTTTGTTTGTCTTGTCAGTGTTCTTTTTGGCGATTATAGGCATAAGACAGCAGAGGAAGAAGACTCTCTTTTCAGAGAAAGTGGAAGAATTCAGAGAGAACATTGTCAGGTATGATGATGAAGGAGGTGGTGAGGAGGACACAGAAGCTTTTGATATTTCAGCACTGAGGACACGCACTGTCTTGAGAACACACAAACCTCGAAAGAAAATCACCACAGAAATCCACAGCCTCTACAGACAGTCTCTGCAGGTTGGTCCTGACAGTGCTATTTTCAGGCAATTCATTTCAGAAAAGCTTGAAGAAGCCAATACAGACCCTAGTGCTCCTCCATATGACTCACTTCAGACATATGCTTTTGAGGGGACTGGCTCTCTGGCAGGATCTCTCAGCTCCTTAGGCTCAAATACATCAGATGTGGATCAAAATTATGACTACCTTGTAGGCTGGGGACCTCACTTTAAACAGCTTGCAGGCATGTATGCTTCCCAAAGGAGTACTAGAGATTAGTTATTGTTTGATCATTTGTTTTTTTCCATAAATTCTCAGCAACCAAGTTTCAGTTTTTAAAAAGGAGGTCATACCACATTCAAGCACAAAAATAAAGACCTAAGTCTTGGATGTGGAGATTTTCTGAAAAATCATGCCAGGCCTATCATTAGTTGAGAGGATGGGCATTCTCCATTTGGAAAAAAAAAAAAAAAAAAAAAGAGTAAACTAAGATTGTGCTGCTTTGGATATCAAGACCTCCATTCTGGGCACAGAAAACCTGGGTCTTGCAAGTACAGAAGGAGGAATATAAGCCATAAATGGTAATTGTAAATATTCTTCATCCACAAGCTTTAAACTATTTCCAAAGTTGGCAGAATTTTGTTCTCACAGTTGAATATATTCATTAAGCAAAGTTAAATATTCATATTTGTATAATGATTCATTATATGAATACACTTGTGTGACAAAGTAGAATACAAATGTCAGAAGTACTTAATAATCTATTTATTGTTTGTAAGATGATAAAACTAAAATAAATCTCCTTTCCTATAAATGTAAGAATAAATACCTGTTACAACACCAGCATACTAATTTCTATAATGGAACTATTGGGAAATACATAAAACCAATACTTATTTCAGCAAATAAGATAGGAAAAAAAAAGAAATTAATTCAAGTTAAAATCAATATTCAACATAAATACTGCAATCGACCATGTTATATTGCTATACTTATAACAAAATATTATCCATGCATAAGTATTTATCTTTAAGAGTTTAAATATGACTGATATACCGGCTATTATTATTTTTTTATTATTATTATGGAATACAAAATTATCCAAAGTAATCAATTTTACTATAACAGTATTAAGGATCTTTAAAATTCTAAGCTGATGGTTATAAAACTTCATGTATAACATTGGATAATAAGATAGTAAAATGTTTTAATGTTGATCCATTTTTTCTGAAAATTATCCTGTATCATTCTATTGGACTCAAATAAAACTTCAAAATTAATTTCCCACTGTGTTTTTTACAAATAGTCTACAGTGAATACAAAGATATCTCAGATGATTTCTATACTTTTACATACGTAGCTACTCAGCAGCAGTTTTGGATCTAAGAGTCATCGAATAATCAAATATATTCAAAATGGTCTGTCTGAAAAAAAGGGACCCACTTGTTTTTTATTTATTTCTCTTCCATTAGGTGCTTATTTTACAGATTTTTAGTCAATGTTCTTCTTCTATTACATTTTTTAAGCTCTTATGCAAAAATTACTTTTCAATTAGAAAAAGCCATGCAAATCCTATGAAAGAATGAAAAAAAATGCACGTAACATATAATCTCTGCAGTGTTTTCTACAATTGCTATTCACCAAGGAAAAACAAGAAATATAGGTTAAGTGGAAATGTGCCAGTATAGAGTTCAAATTAAAGTCAGCTAAAAATAAAACATGGAGGAGTCTGAAAATCAGGAGAGAGATGCAGTGTGAAGTCTGGGAAGGGCAGAGAAACTATTAATGATTCTAGTTATTGGAAAATACTGGAGGATCATAAAACCAGGTGCACATAAGCAGCATCATAAAGAAAAACTGGTTTTCTCCATGCTCATGCTAGGCCCCTGGTATGAATGAGTAACTACAAACACCTTTAAGCGATTTATAGAATCATAGAATCATATAATTGCTCAGGTTTTGCTTAACAGCCCTTTCTGTAAAGACATTTTTCCTGATATCCAATCTAAACGTACCACTGTATTGATGATTCTAACACTTGTGTTCAGCTCTCAAGTAGTTGCAGTTTTGAGTTTGTTGGTTTTTTTTTAATATAATATTGTGCATATTAATTATTTGCTCCAAGCAGCAAAGAGAAAGAAAGTTCCCTTATTGTTTGGAAATGGTGAGAACTACAGTTTTAGTATTAGGTTTATAGATTTACACAGATTTTACCCTAAAAAAATCCACAGATGGCCACAGTGCCCTTAATAGAATTCCTCATACTTTCATGTTGTATTTAGTACAAATAGGATAAAAATGTCTGATCCTTTCTCAATCCAGATATTTTCTCTGTTTAGATGAGGAAGTAGCTTTGGATACCTAATCATGTTTCCTCTGACATTATGATTTCCTCTGTTGACTGTAATGAACTGTAATGATAGACAATTTTCGTAAACAATGTATACTGTTGTCAAATCCAGCGACTTCTATATGAAAGACAACAATGACCTACAATAGCTCTTAAATAATCATTACTCAAAAAACCTTAAGATCGCATTCATACAACAGGGAAACTGTTTGGCTCTGAAGTAAGAAAATATTCTTAGTTGTTACTGGGCCACATCTTATTAGGTTCCTGATATTCTAAGTCAAACCTGTTGAGTTCTTTCCGCATGTGAGAAAAGAATCATTGGACTGACCATGTAACTTCATATTTCATTTGATATTTTGTACTTAATTTAGCTGGAAAAAAAAAAAAAAATCTGCAGAAAAGTTTTCTAGAAGTCTCTGTTTACTTAAAGGAAATGAAAAATTTGAGAGATTCCAACAATTAATAGTATTAATAAAGGTTAAGTTATAATCTGGAGTATTTGATGAGATCTATTAAACTGTGTAATGATGTTCCAAAGGGAATCTTCTGTTACCTTGTAAAATTCACCACTAACTAAAATTAGCCACGCTATGGGGCTGAAGTGAAGAGTGAAAATGTGGTAACATTGTGGTTAGTCCACACAAATTTGGTAACAAAAGATAAATATATATTCAGCTGCTCTTGACCTGCCTGAGCAAATATAAAGAAGTGTTATCTGGTCAAAGGAGAAGATCATACAAACTGTTTTCTATATGAATACTCTGGAGAGATTTTGCTGTGTTTTGTTGTTGTTGTTGTTGTTTTTCTGTAACAGATTAAGAACTGGTGAAATACATGACTAAAGATAATCTTCCTTTTTTTTCCAGTCCTCATTTGTAGGGATTTAATTCTGTGTTATTGGTTTCATTATTTAAAGGAAATGAAATCTATTCATATTTTAATAAATAATGTTCATCTGTTTGAAGGTAAGAAAAAAACAAAATCACTTGATAGCAGATTGCAGTTTCATACTCATTATTGTGACTGGAAAAGGGTGGGTTTGTTTATTCATTCATCCAAAATAAAACGGCTTCATTTAATTTTCATTCTGTATATCAGGATGCAGGGTTTTTTTTTTATTATTATAACATTGAAAAGCTCTCCTGCTTGCCACACAGGACAATCTCAGTCTTTGGTTCTCATAATTTTTTTATAGTCTTTTCTCACAGGTACTGTCATTACATTTCTTGCTTTGCTTTTAAAATTAACATTGGAAATGTGGTTAACGCTCATTCTTAACTGTAGGGGGTAACCCTGTCAGATGAGAGTAAAATATTTTTGACAAGACAACGTGAATTTTATGTTTAAAGTCAGATATAATGTATGCTCTCTTAGGAGCAGAAGTTGAAGGAGATTATATGATTTCACATGCTGGCAAAGGATATATTTACCCTTGATCCAGAATATAAACAAACATAAAAGAAATTATATGAAAAATGTCAGTAGCTACTTACAAAGATTTCTCTACCAGAAATTTATGAAGTAAAACAAAATAAATAAATATTTTGAAAAAGTTGATGCATTTTGTAACAGGAGTTTTATTCTTAAAAAAAAAATTGTCATATATGTGTCTAAATCAGCCCTATGTGTCGTACAGAGTCCAAAGAACAGTAAGCTATAGATAGGATACAATATATATACAGACAGATTCCTTAGATAAGTATGAAGCACTTTACCCATGGCAGATTGATTGTAGCAATAGCAAAAGTATGCATAAGACTCAAGAAATGGCAGTTTTACACACACACACACACACACACACACACACAAATATATCACTGAAAGCAAATATTAATAAATACAGTTGGGAACCAGCACAACTTCACAAATCTCTCCAATAGCAGAGACCAGAACAGGGTATCAATGTCTAATAGTGCCCGAACAGATTAATTATGATTTAGAATGTGCTTTTATTTCATATTTAATATTTAAGTTTATTTAATATTTAATACTTAAGTTTGCAATCTGATTAGAATTCCATATGTAGGGATTCAAGTAACATCAGTTTAAAGAGAAACAATAATATTTACATACATATACCTGACCAAAAAAATATGATGAGTTATCAGATTAAAACGTAAAAGTATGTAAATCTGTGCGCAGATATATGATGTACCTCTTCTGACATTGTTATGAGTAAATTCATTTCTGCCATTACAAATTCCACAGAAAAATATTGACTTCACAAAGAATATCATGAACAGTTTTGGTAGCCTGTGAGCTGCAGTAAGATTACTTTGTATACTGATTCTGTATGTTAGCCTTACAAATGTCATAGAAAAAACACATATATACTGAGCACGCATGACATACAGGCAAGAACTAGATGGTCTTGAAGAATGAAGAATAGAAAATAGATACAAATAAATGGCACAAAATACCAGATCATCCACTCTAGCAGTAGCTATTAAAAAATATCAGCTTTATACTGGGCATTTATCCAAATTAATTAAGCAAGACAAAGGATATCTTAGCTCCTAAACTTACTATGAACAGCCAAAAAGACGCAACTCAAAAAAATATATAAAATATAAAATATATAAACCAAAGCTGTATTAAAAAATAAAATAGGCAAAAGAAAGTGCAGACCATGAAATTAAATTGAGATTGATTAACTAATGTTTCATTTACTTGACATTTCATTCTTCTCTTTTGTCAGAGTGACCAATCACACTAATATTGTTTCTGACAGTCACATGCACACTTAAAGAGAAAACCAAAAGTACATCTAATATTAGTCATTGTTAAAGAGTTTTCAGAGGATAAAAATTCTTTGACAGAGCCAAACATGGTGTCCAATAAAAGATAGCAGTAAAAAAAAAAAAAAAGAGAGATACAGTATACTAAACATCTCCTTTTATAGTCTAATTCATTTCTTTTGTTATAAGTGACACTTTATTTACATTACACTCAAATTCAAAATATCATTTCTAATGGCTTGAGATTTATGTTAATCAACAGCAATTAATTTTATGTGAATCATTAAGAATTACTGCAACTTCAGTAATACTTCACTGAAGTTCTCAAAACAGCTTTTCCTCATGAAAAAATTATCCCATTGCCACCATGACTGAATATAAAAGCACCCTAGTTATCTTCTCAAAATGTTTGCATCCACTGCATTTAATCTCACCTAATTTTAACCATTTAAAAATTGCTGCAAGTTATCCAGCACTCCAAAAATGACTGCTCACAATCTCTGTCTGGAAGTGCCAGACTCACGGTATTGAATAGTTTTGACTATAACATAAGACTAAAAAATACTGAGGCTCAAAGTCTACATTGTAGAGGATTTCAGTTGAGATTAATGTCTTCTTTTCTATCCCGTGTTTGTTTTTTGCTGTGAATTCAGTATGCCTATCCTGTCAACATCTCAGAAGTTTGGGATAGGCTGGACATGCTCCAGAACTGCAAGATGGTTGCAGCATCCTTCCTTATGGGAACAGCTTATGCATAGTAAACTTTACACACTGAAGAACTCCTCTGAACACATCTCTATCATATCACTAAAGACCCTAATCCATGATAAATCACTCACAAAGCTTTGTCTGCTTTCCCCAATCTGATGGTTATATAAGGTTCTTGCTTTGTCTTCTTGCTTTTCTATATGGCTGGGATTATTTTTAGCAACCCAGTAAATATTTTTCTTTGACAATACTGCCTGTCAGCCTTAAATCATTAATATTGCTTTATAGTATTCTCCTAAAAGCTAAATATTTCCAAGTCAGCTCCTGGTGGAGATAGCTATTTCACAATCACATATTTCAGGAAATGCAGAGAATGAGAAAAGAATTCAAGGCCAAAAGAGGTCAAGTGATTCATGTATCTGGCCATCTCCTGAGCTGGAAACAAGCTGTAAATTCTGAAATATTCCATTCAGTCCTCTGCCCCAATCCCTGGACTACATCTGTTAGGTTATTTTTTGTTGTTGGTTTTTATTTATTTTTTTTTTCAGCTGTACTTGTGCTTCTTTTTGATATGAATAATAATTTAAAATAAAATGCTCTGAACACTTGAGTTCACCTGTTCTGTTTTTGTAGGTTACTTGGAACAGTTTTTTTGTATATGACCACTGACAAACCAGGGGAAAGTAATGCAACTGCTATTTTCTTGTTTATTTAAGCTTTTTTTTTTTTTTTTTTTTTTTTTCCCCAGAAGTAAACATGAGTGGCTTAAACACAAAAAAGTTAGGGCATCGTTCAGTGAAACAGATTTGAACATGCTAAAGTAATATTTTTCTTATCCTCTCCATTATATATAACTTATCTAGTTCTATCTTTACCCTGTTGTGCTGTAAAAGGAATAGAAAGTCTTAGCATATGGAGGTGTCTCTTCTTTCTTACAGGTACTTCATAAACAACAATCCATAACTAAGATTCCACAGCTAATCATGGGAAAACAAAAATGAATGAGAGAGTTTAAATGTTCACAAAATTCTCTATTGACAACTGTCAAACAAAACAAAACAACAACAAAACCCAACAACACAAAAGAAAAAATCAAAAATCAGATGATCAACCAAAAAAAAAAAAAA